>LQRL01166939.1:0-12551 GCA_001703475.1 Hydroides elegans | reverse complement strand
TCAGTGGGGTGGGGGGGGGGGGGGTTAAGTGGGGATCGAAATAGTCCAAGACGGTCAGTTCCTTACTCGGTCTGCGTTCCGTGCACAATCAGTTCCCTCATATATTGGATACATGGTATGACGTATGCAACAAAATAAGCAATTCCCTAGTAAACAGAGAATGCCAAATTTGTTTACCGGTGAAAGATATCTTTGTAACATGCCATATAATCAATATATGTCTTTGAATTATATGATAATTTGAATATCTTTGAGTATCTTTTGAATTTCAATCAATTAACTATGGTTTCATTATCAATTGCAGAGTGCGATGACAGTGGAAGTGGTAAGTGATGAATTATATAAATATATTGAGTAGTTTAGTTGTATTAACAGATACACTACAGTTAAAACAACTTCCAACTTGACTATCGTATGCAAAGTCTTTAGTATTCGTACTTGTTTATTCATTTATTAGTTTCAGTTGTCATTTTTATTTGTAGTTATATTGTGGGGCTCTAGTTGTTAAAAATGCGTATTAAACGCAACTTCTGCTTTTCAATACATTCCTATCTGCGTTTATTAACAGTTGTTAGATTATAACAAGGACTGCATGTGAAGTTACGAAAAAGCTGCCTTTCAAAACGCCAAAGTAGCCAAGGCTTTGGTACATTATATACAGTAGTTATTTTACCGTAGAAAGATATGCGAGTACCAATGTATGCATCCGTAGGCTCAAAGCTTTACATAATTAGCACCATGTCCTTCCAGTTGGAATCATTTAACCTCAAGATAGTAGCCAAGGTTTAAACTTCCTTGATAAAAAGAACTTTACAAAAAGACAATCCACCAAATCTCAGGTAGAGTTCCAACTTATATACTCCTTTCACACTTAATTTGATCTGTACATCCTGTATCCATTATGATATTCGTCCTTCCTCTTTTAATTATATAACCTCGCACTCAAAATTGAAGATTTATAAATTCTTTAAGATCCGTGAGGTCATCGCTTAAGCAGGACTTTGATGCTTTAAAACGGTTCCTGCTTGTGGTTGTTTGAAAATTGCTTCATTGTAACACAAGAAGTTCAAGTTTGTCAACAAGCTGCAATTATCAAAGTTTTAATCAGCGCCAATTGAGCACTTATATTTCTAATTAATTTTATTCGTGGAAATGCAGTATTAATCAGAAAGACAATTTTCATTTGATATTACCACAGTTACCAAGTTACTGTAATTATCCAGGCAAATGAGACGTACTATGTTGTTTGCTCAGAGTTTGCTATAATAAGAAACATTGCTTTATTTATTTTGAATGAAATTGCATAGTTTTGTATGTGGTGCACTTAAGCCACTTAACCAGTCATGCCTCTGTGCTTCCTACCTAAGTCTATCCGATATATTTATCAGCAAATTATAAAAGTACTTATCGAGCTAATTCACATAAGCAGCATACATTTTTAGTGGAATTTGGCCTAATCCAAATTAGAAATGCTTTACGAACTGCATTATAGCTGACCGAAAAATTGAACATGTCTCTTATTGCAATTCCAATACAATCATCTCAGTATTTACAATTAATTTGATGGGCAGCTTGAATAAGAAACGATTTACGAATCCTGGCCATGTCACTAATTGCAATTAAATTGATTGACAGGCTCCTCCTCTTCCGGTGCCGCCAGCACACGTGACCTGGCCATCGCGGGCGTCGTCCTCGGAGCGCTGTCGCTGGCCATCATCTGCACGTGTGAGTCGCACCCATTCGGCATGACGTCATGTGACGTCATATAAAAATTAAATTGTGGTGACGCCAGATCAAATTAAAAAAAAACATGTCGACAGTCGATGCTACGACGTATGATGTCATATTAAACGATTGGATTTAAACAGTATATGGTTTTTAATGGATATCTATTTTTAAAGTGACATTCATTTCTAATAACTCAAATGGACTTTAATTACATTGATATTTATTTGCGCGTGGGAGCATCGCCTGCCCATTCGGCATGACGTCATATAAAAATGAGTTTCTTTCAAATGCCGAAAAAATGCAGATGCTCAGAACTTACAAACTCTCAAAATATGAATATATGTGATAATCTGTTAAATATATTTTTATATCAAAAGTAAATTCAGTTTAACTGTTTTAAAATTATGCAATAAATTGTATGCATGATGTAAAGGTTTATTTTCCCTATCTTCATTTCAGACATAATCTATGAGTTGGTGCGGTGAATATGAAGGGACATCATGGGGATCAAGCCTCAAGAAAAATAAGAACATTTAATGGATGATTTCAAGATTTCGAGGGAGCTTACATAAAATCCAAGCATTTTATGAGCAATCATAAAATGCTCGGCTTTTATAATGTATCTCCGACAAGCTTACGGGCAATAAATCAAACTTCTTATTGCATATTTGAATTTTCGCTCAATATCATATAGTTGACTTATAACTGACGTACTTTTTTCGCCCATTAGTTAATCAGTTATAATTCACTATGAAAATGTTGTCATAGAGTAAGTTTAATATGTAGTAAACCATTTAGATGTAAAACTGTATTTATAATCTGTGATGTTAATCTGTGTTATATTCGATTTTATAAGTATGCACTTGCTTTTTACATGGTTTCTCAACACAATAAAGTTACATTGAATACAGATTGTCTTTTAACTCTTGTTCCTAATGTATTCGTTATTAACACTTCAACATATTTCATTTCGATCCAGCAATATGCTATCACAATGATAATTTCCGTTGTCACAAATTGTTTTTTCAAAAAGTGAAGCGGCCAGAATGAACTGTGCTATCGCAACATAAAATAACGCATTATGGTGCGTTCAGCGGCCCTTTGCGTCTGCCTCTTAGGAATTTAAAAAGTAGTAAACCCCGCGGATTTAATACCGCTAGGAATGCTAAATTCTATACCATTCTAAATTCCGCAGACGCAAACCCGAAGGGCCGCTGAACACACCATAACATTGAAGCGTAAGCCTGAGGTAATGCAAATCAAACATATTTTTGAAAGACATGTTTTAGTGGCTCCGTAATCAAGGGCACTCAGAGTCTACTAGAATTACCAAAATATATCTCAACATTTCAATGAAATATGTTATCAATACAAGTAAGAAAGCCCCATCACGTAAATTTTATAAAAATCAATATACTGGCATCAAGTCATGGTTTATATATTTCTATCAATACGACAATATTTGAAACCGCAAACAGTTCTCACAACATTCATATTTTACTCATATTTGTAAATTATCCATAATATATTTATAAATCAAAACTAACAGTCTCAAGTCATTATGAAATCATCGAATTCCGAATTAAAGAAATAAGTCCTGGCCACCCGCTTTCCAAACGGCATACCCAATCTTCCTTCCACATCCTGTTTATCCTGATTATCTTGACGTATCACTCTTCTTGTCAGAATATTGCGCCATTTGAAAAATGGTGACACAGCCATAGAAACGGAGCGCTTTTTATGGACACTTGTTTGTTCGACCAAATCACACAAAAACATGCAATCGGCGTATGTGGATTTTACTCGGTCGGCTGCCAGGTATGGAACGCAATGAGCGGAACAAAGTTTGTCATCAAAATCGACGTGTGGTTTGTTAAGTGTAGAGTAAATAG
Source organism: Hydroides elegans (assembly GCA_001703475.1). Lineage (NCBI taxonomy): Eukaryota > Metazoa > Annelida > Polychaeta > Sabellida > Serpulidae > Hydroides > Hydroides elegans. The sequence goes on along the minus strand of LQRL01166939.1, from coordinate 8,931 downwards.
TTGCTTCTATTTGGATGAATAGAAGAATGCATACGGTTCCCTGGAGAAAGCGCTGCAGATATGTTGACTGGTCCGTTGTGACTGAAAAAAAATACAGCATGATTATATTAATTTTCAAATAACGTCGTGAACGTTTTGAAACAGTTTCTCTCGTAAAAATAATGAACCATTTTTATCGCATGAAGCATATTTTCAATTGAAAATGACCTGCTAGGAAAATTGTAACATATAAATCATGTAAGTTCACACATTATAGTATTGAAATATAGTTGTCAATTAAATAAATAATCAAAATTTAACGCGTGTTTTTAATATTTGATATTTGATTCAATAGAAGATTCAAGATGATGATAAAAAGGCGTAATTCAATGGTACTCCAGTAAATAAATTAGTTCTTATTGTTACATTCTCCGAATACTGTTACCAACAAAAACATTGTAAATTAACTCATGTTTTTAAACATTTTTCCTTGCGTAAATAATAAAAGTATGCATTAGAATTATTTTAATTAACCATCTCATATTAATTTGATTATATATATGTTATGTTTAATATTGCAAGATATTTGTATCACACAGTTCCCAACAAAACTATACATCATTCTCGAAATTATTTGAAATAAGCATTATTATTTTGAAATACATTACCAGTCAAAGTTAGTATTTTAGAAATACATTAAGTCACATTTAGTCGAAACATAAACTATTAATAAGCATTTAAATTGCAAAAATAAATCATCAACACTGTTTTTTCTCACATTCGTTAAACTTTTATGAGACGCGCAGTAGTAAAATGAATTCAAATTATATTACCATAATTCATGGCGAACTTGCTGAAAAACATTATTATTGTCTCCTACTATTCCTTTCGCACCTTGTTTATATACGTGTAAATCTTAAATGATCGGGATTTAGTTTAAAGGTGTCTTCAACTATCCCTTAAACCCCCTCCCTCACAACCCGTTTTATCCCACTTAAGGCTATGTTAATCGGTATAGTATTCTAGTATTTCAGAGAAATTTAATTGGAATGATTAATTGCTAGCCTTCTCAGACGGTAACAGGAGAACTCGTCCCCGAAACCAACTCGTCCCATTTTGTTACCAACTCGCCCCAAGAAAGAAGTCGTCCCATTATATGTTTTGTTCAGTTGGATATCTCGTCCTCAAAAACCATTAATCTTCTTTGGATTTTGCGTCAAACTCTTCAATTGGTGTTGGAAACCTTTATTTGATCCGTCTTTTGATGCTAGAAACCTATCACACATATCAGTGTATGAAGCTTATGTTTGATCCGTCTTTTGAAGTGAATGAGCATACCGTCTTGATGGCTTGTTACTTTTAAGAATTAATTTATATTGTATACAAAAGAAATAAGAATAAGTTACATCAATTATATCTTTTTTTGTACAAAATAAAATCATTTGTTATCAGATGTGAATTCATATATTTAAGTTTAGCTTAGATTTTAAGGAAATAGTACGGACAGACGTTTGTGGAAATTCCTCCAATCACTGCGAAATTCAAAGAAAATGTAGCAAAACCAAAATCGCTGTATTAAACATGTTTCTCTTCGAAAGTTTCAGCGGTTGATTCAAAATATAATCTCATATCAAAATTTGTCACATTCAGAAACAATCGATTGTTGCCAAAATATTAAGCTTTAGACCAAAATCGTACAATAACATAAGCTCAGCTTTTGATTATTTTGCTTATATTTCAATAAACATTGTTCATGCATGATTTTACTCACGTTGAAACTATGTTATATCATAGTTTAATTGTGTTTCATAGGTTAAGCATCATTTTGTCATAAATCACAATCATTTCGTTAGCATAAACTTCAATAGATATTTGTACATGTATATCTAAAATTTGAACTAACCTATTTTCTTTTTATTCCGAACATATATAATGTGACATTTTTAATCACATGGAGCATTGATTTTTGTTTCACAAATAAAACATACATTATAAACAATATATTTATTATTTAAAACTTTAGGTTTGCCATAGCATTGATCCAATCAAATTACAATTATGGAATCAGTCAATCAAGGCATATCAGTTCTCTTAGATATGCCATTTATGAAACGGTCCAATACATACGTTCATACATAAATCCATAAATACGTATGTTCAAAGAATAATGATAATAAAAGTATAGTTAACAAAAGATGAGCCACCCCCTCTGTTTCATGAGGACGAGATATCCAAAGAAACTTGTTATTGTTCACTTTTGAGGGCGAGTAATCTAACAAAAGATCCCTTTTGAGGGCGAGTTGGTTTATGGGGCGAGTTGGTTTTGAGGACGAGTTCTCCAGAAATCTCTCAGACTATGAAACGTTATTTTACATGTGCATAGAAACAACTTGCGCGTTATATATTTATATAAGAATAAATGTAAATAGTATGAGAGCACTCAACGATTTATTCAGGTAAATGTTTATTCTTGTAGCAGCTCTTCATTGCTTGCAACTTTTTAAGAACAGAACAAAGATTTTTTTCGAAACGATTATTTTACTCTATGATCATGCTTGTGAATATGTCAACTACTATGCTAGCATCAAAGCTAAAACCTGATTAATGAACGAAAAAAGGATAAGAACAAATCGGAACCTAACATTTTGAACATATATATGAACGTAATTTTCATAATGACATCCTGATATATAGAAACAAATTTTAGTAAATTTATCTTAAGATGTTTGTTATCATATCTTTAGGGATTTGCCCCTTCCCGCCCTAGTTTCTGCAGATATGTTTGGCATGTAAATTGAACAGCATCGATTATGACCAATTACACTTTTAGATCCCGGTTTAGGAACGTTTGCGCATATGAAATGAACAACAATCCAATTAGAAATGCTCTTCATATATGTTTCATTTAATCTGTATGTCAACTTTTAAAATTGACAAGCTGTGAAATTCGGGTTCGTATAAGTAAACGGGTCCGCTACAGTTTGTATTATTTGTATATGCTCATATTTGTATGTAGGCCTATTATTGATAGACCAATTTGAGGAACAGACAATCACATTATATGTTTGACTTTTATATGACCCACAAGTAAGATTATACATGGGCGGCATTGTTTGTCCTCTATGATATTCTTTCAAACATCGATTTCCATGTACATGGCTTAAAACCTCATCGTAAAAAGGTTGCCAACACAACATGTAAATTTCGAATAAGTTTTCATTTATTTATATCAAAAAGATAAAAAACATATCAAAGTAACATTATGGAAATTTTGATTCTAGTGGTGTAATTTTTATTTTTATATTCGAACTAGAACTCAAGTAAAAATGCATTTAAACAGGTTGCGCCTATGAAAATACCATAGTAATGCGGATGTATCTTAATTTAGTCCCTGTAAAAGAAACTGTGAGAAAATAACCTAATACACATTTGATTTCTTTAAATTTTTATTCTAGTAAGAGATGGTATATTTACTTGCAGCACCTTTCTGAGTTTCTCGCTTGCAACCTCATAAGAAACATTTTGAACTTTCAAAGAAAAATAAATCGTTGAGTGCCCCTTATGGTAGGCCTATGCAATAGTTGATGACTGGAGAACGTTCATGATTTCTAATTTAGTATGCTACACAGGCTTAAGAAATTGCGAATAACATAAAAGAGTCCCAGAGAATCAGAGGTTGTATGGATGCACATTTGTCCTTAAGAGTGTTAAAAATATTATTTGTGATATGAAAAATGTGAGATTTCCATACCCAACGTTTCTATAGTTCAAACAAAACCCTGATTATCACTTCATGTTTTCAGTTTTTCATGTTATGGGTAGAGTATGGACAGAATGATTTGTTAAGTAAAAGTATGTTTGAAACACTTTAAGCCAACAAGAGATATAATCGATATTGCGCCAAACAAATTAAATCCAGATAATCTATGGTGGCTGACCAAAAGAGGTGTCGAAAAATAACCAAACAAAAAAACCATTTTCGCCATATTACCTACCTACCTACCGACCTAGTCTCTATGTAGAGGTTGCATGGCATGATTATCAAATGAATACTGTTCACCATTAAGGAGACAATCAGATTTCGTATGTTTCGGCTTTCCTGCCCTCGTTTGTCTTTACTTGGAGTAATCTGGACCAGTTTACATGCACCTCTTTGAAACACATAAGGCAAAAGTCAGCTAGCGTTTGTCTTGAGTCTTGTCTTTGGCATATGACATTTTCAATATACTTCTGATACTAACAAATTCGTTTTATGACACAAACAGACTTCTACAGGCAGGTAGAAGTATATCACCCAACTAATCTCTTGCCAATATCTCCTTAGTGTCTAGAGATATCAAGTTGAATGGATTCAGATATCAAATGAATTTTATAATATGTGGAAACACCTGTGGCAATAATATGTAGCAATATATGGATACCTTGACTATAATTACAAAGGGACATTTTCGGTCGTCATTATGGCCCTATTAGATGGATATGCCAAATTCAGATACATTACCTTATAATCAGGTTGGAAAACATTTGCCATACGTTTTCTTAACCGATGAAGCGTTCCCTCTCCAACGCCACATTATGAGGACATACCCGGGGAATAATTTGTCCTTGGACAAACAGGCATTCAGTTATCGGCTCTCAAGGGGAAGGCGTATTGGTGAGAATGTCTTCGGAGTGTTATCGCAGCGTTTTCGATTTTTTTCATACGAAAATCAACGTTTTCGTTGAGACAGTAAAGGAAATAATCAAGGCGTGCTGCCTTCTCCATAACATGATAAGAGATGAACCATGTGCTGTTCCGATAGATACATAATGTCACGGACACGAAAGGCGATTTTTTACCATGGATGGCGATGCTGAACTAGAAAGCGAGGCTGATCAAGAGGTCAGAGGCAGACTGAAAGACTACTTTGTAGCACACCCTCTTTCATGGCAAAACAAATACCTTAAGCGAGCATCCAGAATAAGTTAAATATATGAAAACAAAACAATAGCATCTATATAGATATCATACCCTGAATCATCGGCGCCTGAACTGTCTGTATCATAGCTGTCGTCGTGTGACGTCTCATCAACATCTGATTCTATGTTGAAATTACTATCGGTGCTGTAAAACATGACGTGGTTATAATATTTATGTCATTTCACATGTTACAATGACCCCAGTATTCAAAAATATGCAATTATAAGTTTTTTTCTGTACAAAACTGTACGAGTTACCATATAAAGTAAGATATGTATTTATCAAAGTTAATTTTATTTTTAAGAATCTTATTTAAGTATATATATGAGCCTTATATGTTTAAAATGTATTAACATTTACGTGATAGACACACCTAGCTTCCTGAATATATGGTGTCAAAAAGGAGAGATATGAAGCATATTCCCATTTCTCAAGAGGAGATTTTTCAAAACAGCTTCCGCGTTTTGCCTTCGATTCATTTTTCAATCTTCTAAAAGTGTCTTTCAATTTTTTTTCACGATTTCACCTGAAACAATACACGAAGAAAGGGTAAATAAAGGTTCTATTATATCTATAAAATCTTTACAGTCATAAAATGATGATTGAAATATACAAGTTTAAATTCAAGCCGCATTCACGCAAAAACACCTGATTTCCAAAGCGCACTTTTCGCATAAACAGAAAGGACAAATTGCTATGTTTTTTTTACCAACGTGACTTTCGTTTTTCGAGCTTTTATGTACGCGCTTTTGTGTTCACTTGAATGCGGCCTTTAATCTACGTGACAAGAAAATTTATATTTTGAACATTTTGAACCTACTGAGTGTGAATAAATTATTCCAGAAAATCAATATTAACTTTAGTCGTTATTCCGACACGGCAAGGACGAAGGACGTGAAAAGTACATTTTGGACGTCTGAACGTAAATGAACGTCCATAAATCTTCATATTGAAATGTTCTTTATGCGTCGAATACGACACAAATTCACCAATTGGATATATATTGAATAATGAAATGTATATGAGTTTAATTGTGATTCCTTTATTTCCAATTGCCTGGCAAAGTTACCGAAAATGATTTCTGATCAGAACTCTATCCTTGAAGTTTTAAGAGCATATAACATAAATTGGCGTATTTTGTTACACAAGTTCTATTAATTTGAATTTTTCTTTCTTAGATAGTCTTCTAAACTTTGCCATATTTATTTCACGCAATTTCATACTATAGCCCAATTGTAATTTTCAACTTAAGTAGAAAATACACATGAGACTTAATATTGATGAAATGCGTCCTAAAGAGTTTATATAAATTCCTTGTGCGAACCCTGTTGGACCGAGTTGTTATATACATGTAGTCTTTTCAATATGTAAACCTCCCCTCCCCCCGGTTTAAGAAATTGATTCAACAGAAAAAATAAGTGTGTAGTATATTTATTGGGTAAAACTAATGTGTTTTGACTGATTATCTATTGGGGCTTGGTCACCAAAGTGTCTATAAGATGAAGTTACTTTCATTCAAAATGGATGTCATGATATCATATGATTGCAGTTAAAAATACCTTAAACTCTCTTGAAACCATAAAAATAGTACTTGATATTAGGAATGCATAACGTACTATGACTATGTTGTCCCTAGAAACTTCTAACATTAGCTAGACTAAACAAAGAATTTCGCAGAAATCGCAATCTCACAAACATTCAGTTTGAAATTTTGTTAATTGCACTGTTTCTTACCAAATAAGATCTGCGTAAACAGATTTTGCAGCATCAAAATCAATATCTCTGGGTTTCTATATTTTCTTTGAATTGATCAACGATTGCAAACTATTTCCCGGCTGGCTTTCCGTATCTTTATATCCCTGATTCGATCAAAAGTCTATGTAGTGACAAAGAATTTAGGCGTTGATTCAAAACGCACTTGTTTGAATAAGCTTATAAATTATGATAACGTTTCGTAGTTATAGTCACAATTCGGTTAGCAAATAGTGGTGTTATTGTTATTTGTAATTGTATTATAATTGTTAGAATATTAGTATTGATTGTATTTGTAAAATGTTAAGCGCTTGAGGTAATGTTTAAAAAGGCGTTTGATATTTACATAATAAAATTAGCAATATGTTCTGGTTTTAGAAAAGGGACAATTATTAAATCCACATGTACGACGATACTATTTAAAAACCATTCGATTAGCATTGAAACCACGTTTTCTAGATTTTTAAATATTAAAACCGTTTTAATGCCATTGTAAAGGAATTTCGAAACTAAATTATATTGCGTATACGGTATTTTTGTATTTTTATCTGCCAGTAAACCCAAAGAAGTGGGACAGTCTCACTCACTCTGACACATATAAGTACTGTGACATGAAATGCATGTTGCAATTATGTCCGAAAAGTATCAATTAAATCAATTATTTCAATAGGAAATGAACGATTTTATTCTTTCTATAAATGTATAAACATGTGTGTCACACTTTTTACTTCATAGTGTGAACTATAGTTTTGTACATTACGTTTCTAGCTTTGAATGACAACCTTAATTTTGTAAACACTTTAAATCAAATCCTACATGTTTTGCAGGATTCGGCTTTCTAAATTAAAGTTGTTATATGCAGAAAAATTAGTTCAATGCCAGTTGATATAAGGTTTATTTGTGCTCGCGATTCAAAACAAAGACGATTAAAAAGTTCAGACATAGAATCGGTTAAAATGAATTTATTTTATAAATATTATGTTTAACGAAATGCCATGTATATAACATATAATAGTATGTCTAAACCATGCAAATATACGTTATTTGGTTGAAATTGAATATAAAAAAGGAAACTAATGATTTGATCTTAACACTTATATCGATAAAACGGAAAAAAAAATATAATTGAACATATCACTAAACGGTGTGGAAACACGTTATTAATTTAGGTGCTAACAGACAACTGAACGGGAACACGTAAATGCAGAATGTCGGACTCATCCTAAAACCAACTCACCCAAGTTGTGACCAACTGAACCAAGTTGTGACCAACTCGCCCAGATATATTGGTCAACTCACCCAAGATTTTGGACAACTCACCCATAATTTCGGACAACTGACCCTTGTTTTAGTTGACCGAACACTTAATTGTCGAGAATATCCAATTAAACGGGTCACATAAATGACTGCAACATATATACTTGAAGACCAGCTAAATTACTAGCACGTGAGGTTTGGTTATTTTTGTAGGCTTATTTGATGTAATTAAAGCGATTGAAATATAGCATTGTCCTTTGTGCTGCATGTATCATTATTCAATACCACAACTGATGAATAGTTTAACCACATATCAAATTATAACAATAACAATCAACTTAATGAGTTGGGTTATTTTACATTCAAAAGATGTTTATTTTTGTTGTAAATACCCCACTTATGTACGCCCATCAGCCCGCACATTTAATTAAATCCTCCCCACAACCACCCCAAGCCCCAACCCAGATCCCGTTCCCCACGCCTACTTTAATGAATTACTATGACCTCTCTATTACTTTTCATACAGATCCATATCCCCATTTCAAGACTCGTATTCTCCGCTATAACCTTAACCTTAAACTTACTATTTTCCCCATCTTTTTACATTGGTTTTAAGGATATGTCAGACATGAGACCTGAATCGCCGACTCGGGTCGCCGACTCGGATCGCAAGTTGCATTCAGTTTTAGGCCCTCCCGACGGTGACTGTTCACATGTCCGAAGGTCCGGATGTCCGAAGGTCCGGATGTCCGAAGGTCCGGATGTCCGAAGGTCCGGATGTCCGAAGGTTTATATAACCGAAATTACACATTGACAAACAATATTTCTCTAAGTTAATTTCAGACATAATATTTTTATATTTATACTTTCAAAGCTTATTTGTACATTACACAGTATATTTCGTATAAGAAAATAATTATTTGGACCCAATTTCTTGAAATTAAATACAAAAATAAATTTTCATATTTGTTCCATTCTGTTAA
>LQRL01166931.1:14071-25619 GCA_001703475.1 Hydroides elegans | reverse complement strand
GTCGTTGTGAGAAAAGAAGACGTTGTGGGAAAGACATCGTGAGGAAGACGTTGTGAGATAGACGTTGAGGAAGTAGTTTTGAAGAAAAACGTTGTGAGAACAACGTTTTGTGAAATAGTGTGAGAAAGCCGTGGTGAGATAGACGTTGGAGGAAAGACGTTGTAAGAAGGACAAAAAAATACCACCTTCTATTTTAAATTTGCTTATAGTATTGATAAATAATATATATTGCATAGGCTTGGGGCTTTGCATCTTTGGTGCCCATGTTTATTCCATGCTGACCATGCTTAATCAAATAACTATTGACAGTTCACGGGGGATCGAAGGCCTTTAGCCTCTAGTTATCATATGGCGTTATATGTTCCTCGGAAATCGTTTTAGGTCTTTTTTGCGTATCGCAGATTCAACACTGTTGAATCGAGGTCGTTTTACCCTAAATTCTGTGGTGTCCATGCCTCACTATCATGGAACAGATTACCCGAATGATTTTATTTATTAGCAATACGTTACTGTTTATTGTCTTTTAAAAATGTGAAAAAAAAGGATAAAATGATCTCGTTATAATACATTTACATTGCATAATTTTGTGTTTTAACTTCTTAATCAGATACCATTCGTAAACAAAGTTGGTAAATTCTTTGATCACCAGAATAAAAATACCTTAAATAGATAAATTATTAATGTTTTTCAATACAACAACCAGATCACATTCGTGAACGAAGTTGGCAAATTCGACTTGGAGATCACCACCTTCCAAATGGCAGTATTATTCGCGTGGAATCAGCGACCGAAAGAGCGCGTCACGTTCGAGAGCTTAAGGCTCGCATGCGAACTTCCCGACGCTGAGTTGAAGCGAACCTTGTTTGTAAGTGGAAATCATTTGAGATTTTCTTGGATGGAATGATGGCTTGAATGTGAAGTTTTGTGAACATAATGTGACATTTCACTGCTGTTTTTTGAAGACGCCTAGATTAGATATGGTTGATTTGACAAGAATATCACGTTTTCTCTGGTGAACTGTTTAAGTAAGTTAGATGGGTGTATGGAAGAATCTGCTTAAAACTGATTTTTTCGAGAAACCAAAAAAAAAAAAGGTTTTAATGATATGGAATTCAATTAATGTAGGCCTTTTTAACGTATTTACATTTCTACTTAAGAAACGATATAAGTATAGCTGCTAAAAAGTATTCAAAATAGGTTTAAAATACATTATTTCAAATTCAGGGTTCTAAGCGTAAATATTGTCATGATTTCATTGGATTTTTTTTTTGCAGTCACTTCTCGCTTTCCCCAAGATCAAGCGTCAGATATTGATGTGTAAACCGGAAGTCAGAACTCCGAAAGACTTCAAAGAAGACACGGTGTTTTGGGTGAATCAAGAATTCGGTCTTGTGTAAGTAATAATTATTATGCCAGACGCTAGCACACTGTGTACATCTTTGTCGGAAGAAGGATATATATGTTACCTCATTATAACTCTTCAGTTCTGTTCTGAGATTCAGAAACGTTTTCAAAATGGTTATGAATCAATTTTCCATACGTTAATCAGCCAAGCTCGTTAAAAAAAAGTGACTGCATTAAAACGTTCCAGTACGTATCATCCGGAACGGCACTAATATGTTAATATATGTTCGAATCAATTTGAAATCAACCAACTAAAGAAAGTATTAAAAAGTCATGTTACCATTTACGATGAATATGAAATCAATGTTTTTAAATATAAGGTAGTGATTTTTGCGAATAAAAACATTTCGAATGCTATTTTTTTCAGTAAGAACGGTAAGCTTCAAAAGCGGGGCAAAATCAACCTGATCGGGCGTCTGCAGCTGTCGACAGAAAAGAGTCGCGAAGAGGAGAACGAAGGCATCATCCAGCTGAGAATCCTCCGCGTACAGGTATGGTATTGTTTTAAAAAGAATGACGATATGTGTTTGTTGGTGAAGGAAGGGGGCCTATTTATATAAACTGAGTAGTTTATGTATTTGTTAATGTTATGAATAGATAACTATAGGGGAAAAATGAAGTCCTAATTCACCAGAGGTTTCTCTGAAGATAAAGACACCATCGTGTCTCCCTGGATATTTGGGTATATCGACTTATGTATAAAAAAAAATTGAAATATCATCTAGGCTTCATTTATACAACTTTGAGTCTCCATTGAATATATTTATATATTTTTCCATTAAGATGATATTCATGTTACATTAATGTTGCTTTCTCTGCTCAATAGGAGGCCATTGTCAAGATCATGAAGATGCGCAAGAAAATCACGAACGCCGCACTGCAAACAGAACTGGTGGAAATCCTCAAAAACATGTTCCTTCCCTCCAAGAAAATGATCAAAGAACAAATCGAATGGCTCATCGAAAACAAGTACATGCGCAGAGATGAGGACAATATCAACACGTTCATCTATATGGCTTAGATGGATTTATGTTGGCGCTTTGTTGAAAATGCTTCTTCTGTGAACAAGACTACATGCGGAGAGACTAGTTGCTTTGTTGAAAAGGCTGCTGTTCTGTGTCTGAGCTTATATTATCCCTGGATAAGGATATGGATAGTATAGCGTAAAAACAAAACTGTTTCAATTTTTCGAAAGAGAGAAAGACCGTTGATTCGGATTTGATTCTGTTTATGGGTAAAAAAAAACTGCCGATTAAAGTGTGCCAGTAACATGGGTGCTGCGCCCTAAGCCGACACTTACGAAAGGGAAATCGCGCTGCTTCAACAGTACTCGCGATGTTTAATTTAAGCTATATCCTAACTAATTCAAATCTCAAGAAATATATTGTTATGTATGTGATATCGAAAAATTACCCAATCGATGCTCATCGAATAAGAACTAAGATTGAAAAAAAATATGCGACATTATGACCGCAAAGTGAAATTGAAAAATATAGCATCACATTTTATACAGCTTCACCGTCCTATTTAGCTGAAATCTAAGTACACTCAAAATATTTTGCAAAGATAGAAGCTATAGCGACTTAAGTACATATTGTGTACCTTCATCTCATATTTTGTAACTTAAGTGGTCCTTTGTGAATCTTATACACTTTATAGCACATATTTCGTAGCATTAGGAGGTAGGCACAATTTGTGGTTGTGATAATAACAAGAATGCAAATAGACGTTTTTATAGCGTTTTTATGTAGAATGGAAAGGTCTGGTCACAAAGATATATTGTATCTTATTAGGTTATAGATAAATTATTGTGCAGCTGATTTTTGAACGTATAGAAATGAATTAAAAACTTAATTAATACAATATAAAATCTAGATAATAAAATGCAAATGAAACAGTCATGTGTTGTTTAGTTGTTTTAGAATAAAGTCTTAATTTGGGGATAGTAGAATATTTTCGTTGCGATGCTTCGAATAAAGATAAATCTAGAAAAAATAAATTATGGCTTATATTATTTTGTGTTTATGTTTTGCCAAAATTAAAAATCAGCGCTTACTTTCATTTTTGTTATCATCGGTGTCGTAACTAAATATAGCTTATCATTTGAACGTTGACAATAATCAAGATCATTTTCGTTTCTGTATGAATTTTATGTTTCATAAGACAGGAGTAGATGGCGAAATTTATATAAACTTCTTCCGAAAAATAATGCATTTTAAATCTGTAAAATGAATGCTTGAAAACTTTATGATTGATATGAAATTATTGTATTTTTTTTTTTGCATCTTTGTTTAAGCTCATCATTTGTGATACAACCAGGAGCGAAATTTAATTCGTAAAGTTATGGTTCTAAGCATAAACAGTTTCATTGTTCATCGTGTCTTTCAGAACTTTCGTGTGTTATGGTTGCATGAATGTGTGAATGATAACAAAGGATTCTATTATGGATATAATAGCCGATAATATTGGGAGGGTGGGTGGGGCCGGAAGTTCAAATTATTAACAAAGTAATTATGTATATTTTAACTTGTAAAGCGATTCAATCTATGGAGCGGCGCAATTGCATAGTCATTCATAGAGTGGCTATCTATCTGTGTCGTTTTGAGTGCATGGATTTCATATAAGTGTATATTTAATGTAACATATTAACACGTATTTATTCATTCACCTCAAAATGTTATTCATAAATGTATTGCAATGTGTCGTTTCAATGTATCTCACAAAAAAAGAACTACAGAGTTATTAGTTTTTAACAGACCTGTGTCACATATATCTGTAAGACACGCTTGTCTGAATTTTCTCTTAACATATTGTTATATCCACGGCTATGGAAAATACCTCACAGTTGAAAAACTTACTTGAATTCGTTTCGAATGAATGAAAGTGTTATGTATTTGTCGATATTTCATTGTTGCTACGTAGTTTTGTTATCATATTGCTCAAGACAAAAAGTTTGCGATTGGTATACGAACTTTGAAGGTATAGTCATATATTTTTCATATAATTTATATATGAATGGCTCGTTTCTTTAATTTTTATTATTTCGATCTAGAGTATTTAGAAACATATAACATATCGATATTGTCCAAAGCTTGATAAACACCAACTAAACCTCCAATACGTTTACGAATTAATTTGCTTCTATAGATTTTCATACATAGGGATAATATTTATTGAAAGATTTCAAAAAGTCCTTGGATAATCGTATTTGAAATTTGAGGAGTTTAAATTGTCTCCGTTCTATATAAGCGTAGCATGAACAGGTTATTTGGTTGATGATTCTCTTTTTTGGGAAGCAAATGCTATATGCATAATTTTGTATAAAAACAATAAAGTAAAACATAACATTATATTATTGAATTCTACAATACTACAATATGTATATCATCACAACAACCTTACCGTAAATTCATGTTATTTGATTCGTTTGATCTTTTGGTTGTTAGCTTACTTGAACTGAAGTTGTGCCTTACAAATGTAGCAATGTTGAATTGTGCTAATTCAATTGATCAATTAAAACAAGCGTCGGTCCCTTATGCGGGTCTGGGGAAAAACACAACTATTTCGTTCGAGGCTGTTGATATAATAATAAGTTGTTAGATTATATCCTTTAAAAATATGCTCGTTTTAAAATCAAAGTTGTGCCATGTTTATCCATGTATTTGTTGTTGATAAATTCCTATAAATTGTCGTCTTTCTATTTTGTACAAGTTTGTATAGTTTCTTATGTAAATACTAGTAAAATGTAATCATCAAAATATGATGGTACTATTGATTACTTTCTTTATATTCCAGATATAAAATCTCAGTTTTTTTTTTATCAGAATCGAGAATTTCAAAGTGAGATATTACCTTAAAAGCAGATCAAAGTAATAGAAAAGGTGTGCACTTTATAAAGGTTTTTAAAAAAGTTAGATTATGCTATTGTTGACGTAGTTCTTTTAAATTTATTTGAGAGTGTACATGTAGGATATGCATTTGTATTTATTTTATTCAATTGTTTAGTGTGTTTGTATCCCCTAAAAGTGGGACAGGAACTTTGAAATAAATAGAAAAAAAGACGATTTGCAAATCTTTTAATAAAAATAATTTTAGTACAGATCAATGTATTTTGCATGTGGAATGAAATATTATGAACAATATTTTTAAATGACATAACATCTAAATTTATGTAGATTGATACATGTGTATAAAAAAATCATTTACAATCACAAAGTTACAATTACCAACATTATTATATGAATGCAATCGCTATGCCATAATAAAACACATCAAATGGGTTTAAGCTTCCCAGGGATAGTCATATTTGTTTCATCAACCATCGGTGCACCATAAAAATCACAAATTTTGTCCGCAGCGAATTTCATACCCTTGTCACAATTGCTGTATTGACCCGTTCTTTTAATATCCAAATTCTTCTGAGAATCATATTTCAGCGCACGGATACCTATATTAGCCAAAGCTTTATCCAGACCACAATATTTAAAATTCTCACCTATACATCTTTCTCTATGGATCACTATATCCTCATAACATGTCCAACGTATCTTGTCATCAGCCCTATGCATATCGAGATATAATCTCATCTTTTTAGCCCAAGATGCCACATATAACAAAGGCAATGAAGTGATAAGATCTATGATTTCAGCGTCTTTTTGTTCATCTAAGTTCAGCCATTTTCTTCGCGCCTGGATCATGAAACGCTTGAGCGGTGCCCATTGAAAATGAAATGGGTACCAGTGATATGTAAGGATACGCTCGAATGAATTCACACATTTCAGGCCGTTTCGAGTGAGGAATAGTACTTTAATATCAGGAAATACCCTTTGAGCAAGTGGAATGATTGAGCAGTATTGACTGAACAGCTTAATAAAGCACATATCTTTATCCTTCATCAGTTCATTTTGCTCTCGGAGTAGGTAGGTTAACGCAGCACGAATAATCGGGATCAGTTCATGTTCCGGAACTTTGTTGTATTGGAATTCTTCATATAGCGGCGAAATTTCCCAGTTACTAACCACACCTACCCGCTGTGTTTCAGCGAATAAAGTCGAACCACACCTACCCGTACTAGAAAGAAACACCAACGGCTTATCACATCTTTTCAATGTCCTCGCTATGTCCGTAAATAGCCGAACAGGCACTTCGTAGACATGTGTCGCATGATCAAACATGGCCCAGTTATAAAATGGATATTTAACCGGATCGTACAGTTTGATGTGCGAGGGAATTGCGACAAATCGTGCGATTTTACTGTCTATACTAAATAGATGGACGTTGCTATCCAATAGAGAGATCGAGTCGTAAAAACCGCTGTGTAAGCCGATGAAGTTGATATGGAACTGAAGAGCCCAGCCGTCCGGTAAATAACGCAATATGATTCGCTTCTTCCATACTTTGCTGTGGAAAGGTGGTTGCCCAAAACAATATATCCATAATATGAACGTTTGAATTTTAGCGAAAAGCGTCTGTAATACTAAAAAGGCTGCTATTAACAACGGATTGTACGTTTTGTATTGAAATATGCATGCGACAAACTCTTTCCACTCCATTTTTTTATTAGGCATATTTTCGTTTTTTTTTATAGTTTAATACAATAATATAGTTTTTATGATTTTGTGAACCGTATTGTTTTACAAAACAAAACTTTCTAAAGTCTTGAATTTGCAAAAGTAATACAACCAATTTATATGTAATATATTATTTTGCTGCATTCAAAAGTCAACAGCACTACATGTTGTTTCATATTTTAGTAATGTATGATCTTTTCATTATAAAAGCAAGTTTCTAATGTAAAAAAAGGGTAAGCTTCGGTCAATGATCATGTATCACTGTTGTGAATGTCATAAGAACCCTTATAGTTGTGACTATACTTACCATGCCTGTATCGTAATATGACCGTAACTCGGTTATTTTATCTCTTCGTTACATGATCATTTACGATATGCTTACCATAGAAGTCTACTTGTTAAAAAGTAAAATTCAACACTGTAGTAGGAGTTGTATCGCTATGATTACATAGATTTCCATAGACTCTCGTCTATTTGAAATTTAATATACACTGTCCAAAAAAAGTCAAGCCCCCCTCTAGTTTTTACCATTAGTCTATGCAGTAGCGCATGGTTTAAAAACGTATCGGTTGTATTTGTAAACCAATGGCTTTATAAATTTTTGTTCAGAATATTGTTTACCAAGGTGTTAAATGTATCCATGGCTAATTGTGTTGCGATTGGATTGGTTTAAGTGTGTTAATTTACGATAAATAGGAGATACCTTATATGCCATCCTGAGTTTAATGGCAAACGGGGCATCTAACATTTGCTCAAATAAGCCGGTTTGAACTCCTTCATTTGTAATAATTTGGTTTCGTCGGTAGACCTAACATATTGATGTATCGAGTAACACAAAAAAGGAAAAACTATTATTTTTTCAATGCTAATCATAACGGTTAAAAGTGTGCTTTTCGGTATACGCTAAGGTATAAACTTGAGGGGGGGGGGGGCTTGACTTTTTTTGGACAGTATAGATTGACTTGTAACCATTGCCGAATAAAGCGTGATTTGGTTGCAATAATTATAATAAAGGATTACATTTACATGTATTCATGCCACGGGAGTTCCCAGTAATTTATTTTATGAAATATATATTTATCAAACTAATAAAGGAAGAGTTTTTTTAGGTAAGCTTTGCAAGTGGCTATACCTTCCAACTTTCTTGCTGCCATCTATACTGAGTGAAGTTAAATACAGTTAACATAAGATAAACATTATCTCCTCATGTTTTAGAGGCAGGCATTTCTTTTTCATAACGAAATCGTCGTTCGAACGAACTGCCACAATCTTTCGTTTGGTGTTCCGTATATTGATGAATTGACGGTTGTGTGAGTTGAAACTTACACGGATAAACTTGAGAGCGTCGTGACAACCAAATATTCATTGCATGTTGTGATTAAGTTACACACTCGCATCCATTATTACATGGATGAACCTGATCATATAATTAGAGGCATCGAAATATTGATAGCACATTGGAGTGTTTTTGGTGATTATAAAACGGAAAGAGCCAAAGTAACGATGGTAAAGACTAGTACGGGAAATGTACTTTACTTATCTTTTATCTTTTCTAAATTATTACCTCAATCTTTCACAAAAAATACATTGAGGTTAAGACCAAGGAACGATTAAGTATAGAGGAATGTTTTATTTAATGTGCTATTTTGATTAAACTTCTGGCTTTGAAATTTGATACATTCGTCAATTCGTTATCAATTAATATGAAGTTTTGCTTCTGGGTAGAGTAGCTCTATTATTTGACTTTTGATTTATGAATTCGAAAATTAGCATAAAAGACGAACTTGCTTGTGCGAAACCGATAACGAATTGTAATTGAAGCATTCCATGTGTATCATTTAATGGACCGTGAGATCTATCAAAATTATGATAATTATAAGTATAATTAATGTGTCAATAGTTGATTAATACCAAGATAGATTAGAAAGGTAAATTACATTTCATACAGCCTCAATCCATTAGTGAAATATATCTTAATTAAGACTTAATCAGCACGAGGTAATGTATGTAGTTTAGTATAAAAACTAGACATAGACCTCGCAGTGAAGTATATTTAGAAAGAGAAATAACTATTAATCTATCCCGATGAATATGTAAATAAAACACCTGATTATCCACAGGACTCATATTTATTAAATGGTTTTAGATGTCTCGTATAATGGTGCGTTCAGCGGTACTTTGCGTCGGTGTCTGCGGAATTTAAATCGGAAAGACACATAGAAACCCCTTTGGTATTAATTCCGCAGGGAATACTATGTTTTATACCAATTTAAATTCCTCAGTCGCAGACGGAAAGTCCAATGAATGCTACATAAGGATGCATCAACACTATAGCCCGTTAAATTGAACGCAATTCAGTGGCCCGGTTTCACGGAATGCTCCTCTATATCAACTCCAAAAATGATTCTATCGTATGGGGGATGAAACTCATCAGGATTACCCAGCGATTTATTATGTGAAATATGTATTATGCTGAGAATTCTTTCCTAAGGCGCGCGCCCACTGAACGCGTGCCTTTACTGATTGTCGACATTTATCGTAATGAATAATATTTTCTTTTATTAAAATTATTTATATCAATTTATGAAGGGTTATTTATGGGACGAATCGAAAATCTTTTCTAAGTGTATCGCGCAGTTAGGTTATCCCAGATAGCATGACCGTTCACAAATTTATTTTAAAATGTGCAACGCAATGATAAATGTTCGGGTTAACATTTTTTTTCAAATATCATTAATGAGCTTTTTCCATCAGTTTGCAATAACAAACGGATGCTCCTAAGGTCCCTTGGTTTAATTTAGCTTAAATTAATTATCTTATCATCTATTTATTCTTTGTCGACTTGATCCATGATTGTAAATCTTAAAAAAAAACATTGCATATAATTGCATAAAATTCAAGTAGCCATTTATTTGGATACAATTTATCGCAAAAAAAAAAAAACAAACACACACACTTAGTCAGTTTCGAGGTAAAATGCTTATCAAGGTTTTCTATAAGTTGATTGCATGTTGATATGGTAACAGGAGAACTCGTCCCCAAAACCAACTCGCCCCGCTTTGTTACCAACTCGACCCAAGAGAGAACTCGTCCCATTAAAAGCTTTGTTCATTTGGATATCTCGTCCTAAAAAAAACTATCAATCCTCTTTGGCGTGGCGTTCAACTTTTAAATCGGTGTTGGGAGCCATCATTTGATCCGTCTTTTGATGCCAACATACATACATATCGGGGTATAAACATGTTCTTGATCCGTGTTTTGATGATATTATACATACATACAGTCGAATGATTCAATAACTTAAATAGTTGTATCGCTTTTGTTTAAAATTAAATTATTTATAATCAATAATATATATTAACATCGCTTATCATCAAAACAATGGTAAGGACGGGTGCTTGCGAAATTTGCTTGGTTAACTTAAAGTTTTTTTTTTATTTCTTAGCGATCACAAGAACTCGAGAAGAGCTATGTAAAATACGATATTGCAATAACACGATTCCATATATAAACCAAATCAAATTCCCGGTGCCGAATTCGAAACAAAACATATTGATTGATACTGAAATATAACGCATGGCTGGTACGTTTTACATAGTGAAGAACAGTGGTGATATAACTAATAACACACAGACACCACTGTCTGCAGTGTGTTATTTTCATGAAACGGCCATTGTTTGCTCTGGTAAATTTTGTCTATTTGAGTTCTCAAACTCATGTATAGCAACAATCACGTGTGTCATGACGAAAACAATATACATGGGATACCGGCAAGTCCTTGTCGTTTGTTGCTAGAACGATGTAAAAAAAACCGGTCAAAATTTTCATCAAATATAAACAGACGTGTTTGGTTATGAATCCCTATAGAGAAATGTAGTCGACCGTAACGAAACTGTTGAAATCAAGAACCTTGACCTGAACAGTTTTTAGAAATCACGTGTTTTTTCTTGGAAAACAATTGAAAGGTCTTATTTTCAACGGGGATATTAACATTAATTATTTGGATAGCATAAATTAAAAGGAATATAGCCGATATAATTGTATTAAGAGGTTTAATCTTCTAACTCTAGCGATTTATCATACACAATATAATGGTTTAAAACTTTGATTTTATTTGCATACTATGAGTTTTATATTCTATACATGAAAAGCCAATATTCAATGTCGACAAGGATGTCAACTTTGACAATTTTAACATTTGTTTGCATTGTTCTCTAATTTGTTATCAAACGAGTCGAAATTAAACAAGCACTGCGATATATAAGATAACTAACTCTTTCTCGCCGATATGAAAAATATCTCTCGGCTACGCTCGAAAGAGTTAGTTACCCTATATATAATATATTACTTTTGATCAACATTTTATTCAAAATTTATCATAACGTATATTTATAAAATATAAATCAATGATCGACAACGGATCCTAATTGACGAAATCAAAATCTGCCGTACCTATATTTTTGTTTTTGCTATATTTCATCACATGAAACGTGCTTCGAAATTGATATTATTTTAAACTAAACTGTATTTATCAACTATTCAATTAATACATATCATACTTAATAAAACACTGT
>LQRL01166928.1:46909-59993 GCA_001703475.1 Hydroides elegans | reverse complement strand
TCTTTATTTAGATAGTTTTGACTAGAAACTTTTTGTCCTATGTTGTCAATTTTGGAAACTTTATGGCCGGAAACTTTTTGGGCGGAAACTTTTTGGGCGGGATTCGTTGTTCAATAATAGCCAAGATATCATTACCATCCAACGTTCAAAAAGTATATTAATATACAACTTTTCCTATGAAGTCTCATTTACCATACACAATTATATATGATATGCTCAAGTCTCATTTAACCTATTTTCACGTCACGCTTGTGTCGCAAGAAGTCTTGTAATAATGCATGGAGTTATTTTTGGTCATTTGACGGCGGATTTTTGTGTTATTTTGCTGTACATCTCAATACATATGATACTGTATCAAACTCATTAAAAGAGCGTTTTCATAAATATGTTATCAGATTCCTGTCGGAAGAATGAGAATTATACTGTATAGTATAAGTTTTGCTATTTCAAAGTAAATCGACGAATAAATTTGCCAGCGCATGATCATTCGTCCAAGCGATCGTAAGTCTACGTAGAAAGCCTTGTTTTCTCAGGCTTGACGTTGTACTGCAAATAGCTGGTAAGCTAGCATTAACATTTAAATCAGGATAACACAATATCTGCCGCTTTTGCGAATGTTTATTGCCGAACGTCATTTTCTAGCACATCGACATTTGGCCATCTCTAACGATCATGACGTTGTGGCGTTGCGACCTGTGTATATCTTAATTAAAAACTTTTTGAAAGCCTTCCGATTTTCCTTTCGCTTGCATTCCATGAGGGTTTTGAAGAGTTTGAGTCGATCGAAATACTCGCCATTATTCCATTGGCGTCATACACCTATGTGCGCTTTTTTACGTCATCAGAAATATGCATCGGTTCAAGATTAATAGAACATTTAGTTCTACGTCTTTTTAGCATTATGTGCCAGTTTCATGACTGTTTCTCAAAAAGTAAATAAATTAAAGCACTCTGAGACCGTTGCGTAATTACTTTGAATCAGTAAAAATAATAATTGACAGATGCATCACTTCATTCCAACATTTATTTACATTTGTATAACAATACTGACAAATTATATTTATTTTCATTATTATAATCATACAATCAAACAACAAATCTAAAGTTTGAATATTTCGATTTAATAAGCATATCAATAAATCAAAACGTGCACTGAATTTCGGTTAGAAAAAGTATGATCATATGACTAGCAGGCAACTGTTTTGATACGTACAAATCCCCTTGTTTCGACATTCGTGACAGTAACATAGATCCAATGCTACTAAGACTGTGTCGACGCGATACTGTGTCTATATAACGTGTTTGCAACAGACAATAAAATTGACAACAAAATAGATTTATTAGATTAAAATAGATGTCGTTTAACAGGAAGTTTAAGTATATAGATAAACGCCGCTAATGCAACACAGCCTTAACGTGATATGACATGGGGTCGGGTGATTCTAAATTATCAAACCATACTCAAAGACCAATCTACTACTTTGTATTTACTTAAAATTGAGCTATAACTGCTTCACAATCACGCTTAAATAAACTACCCCATGCATTCTAATTATTTCAAGGAAAAAAAAAAACATCATAAAGTCTAGTCTAATCGAAATTAAATATATACAAGCAAATGGGAAAAAATGAAATTGATTATGCTATAACGCCCTCTTGTAAATGGTTTAACATTTGAATATTCTAACGCTAAATATTGTACGCATATCAATACTACAGCTGTATGACTTTACATTTTAAACTCAAACGTCAGATTCATTTCATTTTAGATTCAGTTTCATTTCTCAACCGCCAGTTGTTGTCCATAGTGCGCATGGAATCCCTTGTTTTGCACAGCGACATCTGTATGCATGAGTATGGTGCAGTGTCGTCCTGTGGTTACTATGACAACCGGCTCCTCGCGCTGTGTACAACCCCGTGCAACCATTGTGCCATCGATTAAGCCATCGAGAACCTGTGAGTTCAGAAAAGTCGAAATTAAAGGGTATTAAAATTAAATGTTTACTCGTCGAACTGGTTCAAATATAAGGTTTTAGGGCTATTTGGGAATTAATCGAAGTATGCACTCATGTATGAAATGAAAACAACTCACCACTTAAATATACTGTACGATTAGCAAAATATGAATATTTAACGTCGTCATTCAAACAAACATGAAACTATAGGTTGATATGTTGATATATCTTGTATCAGTTAATTAAAATGTCAAAAAATACTGTCATGCGAGTATCTACATATGGCCGAACGCGGACGCCGCTGTTCGACAGTAATATATGATTTATAAAACCCTTTTTGCCACCTCGTATCTTTCTCGACAAACACTTCCCCTTACCCAAACCCCACTCTCCTGGTCAGGCTCAATATTCACAGGATCCATCCCTAGCTAAAACTCACATAAAATAGTTAAAACGATGTTAGTCATCATAACATCCGTCTGAAAAGAAATGCAATCACAAACTACCAAACTGTAATTTTCTATTAAAAAGGTATATCCATCTTGATTATTTAGCTTAATATGACGCAATAATACCATTTCAATATTGATTAATCACCCTCACCTGAATCTCATCACAACAGCTGGTTGCTGAGCAGGCTTCAAGGTCAATCAAGGTGAAGTTCAACCAAACCACGTGACCTTGATCTGCGGTCAAGGTCCAATGACATCGCAAACTTATAAGGAAAGAAATGAAATAAATTGACGTTATAAAACAGTTGAATGGTGGTTCTATTTTGCAACTGAAGGGCTCCATGCAACAATGTGTTAAGTGTAAAATCGACATTTTGAGAAAAAGGGCATTGAATGTTGGACATTGGTGATTTATAAAAGATTTAGCAAGTGGCCAAACGACAGTATAATTATGATTTCCATTGTATTGATTTCCTAACTTTATTCAAGTATATAACATTGATATATAATCATGTGACATTTTTCAAAACTTTTTAGCAAAACATGTTAAGTCGACTTAACACATTGTTGCAATGATCCCTTAATTGTTTATTAGCTGTTAATATTTATTATATATAAGAAACTCCTTTCAGTACTCTTTATGTGAATGACTTTAGTTGGTTATATTCAGGCGATAATTTGCTTTGCTCACACATCTACAAGTATATTGCTTTTCAAAACTGTATGTACATACTAATCGCGATATAACCCCGGATAGCCTGGGGATGCCAACGTGCCATTTACACTCGCATCTATTTCGAATCCGCAATCTGAAACAAGTTCACATATGGTATTGTTTATGCAAGCTTAGAGTTATAGTAAGAATAATATTATATATGTTATCTAGGCTATCAAGGCCTTTAATAATATTTCTGACACAATGAACATATATTTACATTAAAACGCTATGTTCCGAATCAAATAGCTAGTAATTGGTACTCACTGGCCGTTGGTGCAGCGGTTGTTCCTGATGGCCACATCACATTTGGAGGGGCTGGGATATTTGTCTCACCTTGCAAATTGTCAAAGTATTGTCTGGTTTCGTGTCTTGTTATCATCGTGTTACCATTGATAATTTTGTTATCGAGTCATTCAAAAAATATGTAAGACAACCATATAATACTAGCTTTCAAATGTGTACATGTAGTCTATGGAAGATAACCTCACGAGCTGTTCCTCACAAATGGTGTTCCCCAACTCATCCCCGCTGGCTTTAAGATTTTGAGAAATTTCTTTCTAGCTTGAACACCTTTTTTCACAATTTGTTTAATTTGTTATTATTAACTAGTTATTTATTTCAAATTGATTGTAATTGCTTGCGATTGATTTATAACTTGTTATTTGTTAATTATGATAGGTTATTTAGTTATATTCAACATTTCAATTTTTGCAAAAGATGGTCCTTTTCTGTTCCAAGCTGGCTAGAAAAGGAAGAACAGCTCAGCTGGCTTGGAAAAAATGAACACCTTTTTGAAAAATGTAAATGTTCAAAAAGGATAATTTTGTTGAAATTCATCTACTAAGTTAAGTTTGTTTTAAGGTGATTTTTGTTTCATTTAAAAATGCGTTGTGGGGTGCCCTTAGTTTGAATCCGAATTTAGGGGCACAAGGTGAATGTTCAGATACTTTAATTCCCGCAACGCCACTTGATTAAATACAACTGATAATTCTTGCACAAAAAATACCTGATAATGTCTGATAGTACATAGCATGGAACCCACTCATTCCATATATGGTATCTGAGAGGAACTTTACAGTCAAGGTGTTGCCACTAGAGACGACTCCAAACTCTCGTTTCACCTCGTTGCATCCTGTCCATAACAACGTAGAGTCTGATCCACCATCGCGAATCTATATATAAATTTGTATACAATTATTTTGGCTACTTATGCCAAAATGCACTTATGTATCACTATAGTCGCTCTATAGTCATGGACTAGTCTATAAGAATAAATGGTATATCACTGGGTAAAATAAAAAATGAAATTGGGGAGTGCAACAAATCCAAGCCATACAATTCGTTACATCTAAAAGCTTTTGTCTATTTGAAAATTTGCTTTCGAGATTGAGATTGGTTTGAAGTGTTAATAATAGCTTATCCTCGAAACCTTTACCGAAGAGCTCAGCATAGCAATTGCATGTAATAATATATCCTATATGAATGCTCAATATTTATATAATATAATCAGTGTAGTATGAGTATGCAGGATATGCGTGTTTACCTGGAGTTTATCACATGCACAGCCGCCACAAAATTCAAGCTGAAAATGGTCGAAAAGTAGTGCAACTTTGTATCCTTCCGCAGCAGAAATAGTCCACTCACATGCCATGTTAACACCATAGGTATTGGGATAATTTGGCGATGAAATCGTTCCATTTATTTGTGCCGAAAGATTACCTCCGCATGGCGGTTCGAAATACGTTGTGGCCTCTTGGAATGGCGAACCTATGATAGATAGTCATCATTATATGAAGCACGAGTGATATAACTGTTGTTGATACGGAAAGACATTTAAATAGAACTTTAAAATCACAGATATAGTTAATTAAATATTTTTTTATGAGATATCATTTTTAATTTCCCTAATACAATATAGTGCATTATACTGTGCTCATTTATGGTTATGCTGTAAACACAAGTTACGCTTTACATACAAGATGAAATCTCGTTATTCGATTTGAATCTAAATCGCCCGATTCATACCTGTTGTAAAGGACGCCTGGTTGAAGTACACCGCTTCCTGTTCCGAGTCATCCTTATCATTACCATCACTCCCTTCAACCATCACCAACACAATGGCTACACAACCAATAAGCAACATGATTATGACGCCACTTAGCAATATACCGATGAGGCAACATCTCGATCGGCAACTGGCTTTTGGTACTGCGTTGCTCGACCAGTTTTCGTTTTCTGTCTTGTCAATGTCAGGAGCATTTTGATCATCGCTACAAAAGGAAGATATGTTATGGAATTTTTGATGAAATTTTAGTAAGCTTAAAGCGATTTACATGCGTTAGCTCAGCAGTCCTATTGTAGGTTTGAAATTAAAGCGCACCGATTATTTACAATTACTTAAAATGAAATTCCCTTTCATAATAATAATTACTGAACTCAATGAAGGTTATCTAGTTGCAATTACAGTCCAAATTTCAAAATTGTACCCCATCTCTAAATATCCCCTATGTTGGGAATGGGAGGAGATTTCGGGGCTGAAAGCGGACTTAGCCGTTTTTAACCTCGAAATCTGCTACCATTTCCAACATGGGGCATACTTAGAAATGGAGTAGATTCTTACAATTTAGAGTGTAGTTGCAACTCAGTTATGTTTATTAAGTGCAGTGATTATCATTATGAAAGGGAATCTCAGCTTTTAGCAACCGTAAATAAACCGTGCGCTTTAATTTTAATCCTACAATAGTAGTATATTGGAACATTATAATTTAGCGTTTGCAAACATCGATTTTCTATGAAATCATTCAATTAATTTAGTGTCGTGTTATTTTGCACTTTTCAATATTTAAACGGCAATTGCTATGGATAAGTGTAATCATATGATATAATGTAATTACACGTTTCCATTGGATCTAATTGATTATTTGCAGAAGTATCACTCACTTTCATATTTTAAATATATGTGATGCATATATATATTAGATGATCTATAGTAGAAACAAATACTTACTCGTTTGCACTATCTATCACATAAATATCATTCTTTCCATCCATAATCTTGTAATAATTTATATATGACTTTTTTATTTGAGCTATAATTATTTAGAAAAACGAATTCGAAAAATTATTCATCTGGTCAAATATTGGTTAATACATGTAATAGACATAGGTATATGTTTTTCTTATAACTCATATGAGGATGTAAGAAAACGGTGATATTGTGTGAGCTACCTGTAAATTATTTTGCTATTTATAATCTCTACAAATGGCCCCTATTTGTTTTCTCACTTATATCACGACAAACGAAGGGTTCCTTCAAAAACGGGCTCAATCACAAAAGCATTTTTAACGGTTGCATTTCAACGTTGCGGATATATAAACCTATATATAATTACAACACTTTTTTTTTTTAACTTTTATAAACATTTTGTTCTGTTTCAACCCTTTGATGATAAACCAAAATTTGGATGATATTAGATGGTAACACTGTTTGCACTTACTCCTTTATATCACAGCATGATGCTTGTCTTAAGGTAATTTTGCCGCTACACAAAACTTCTATGAATAATTTAACAAAAGGTGCATAAAGGTGACAAAGTATTAATAAGATGTTTTATATTATGTGAAAAGCGCTTTTTCGCTGAAAAATGATGTACATTTAAACCGGAAGGTAACTTAGGGTAAACAATATAGAGAACCCGATTGAATCTGACATTTTGCGGACGCAGACGCAACGTGTCCATCTGCACGGGTATGTACATGTATGAAAGGTTTACCAATATGGTAGATTTGTTAACAATATCAGGGGGATAACTTATATTAAAAATTTAAATCTTTGCTTAGGACTGTATCTAAAAAAAACATAAAAATACTTAGGCAATGCCTAATTTTTTTCCATGGTTATTTTATATCTTAGAAGAGATAAAGACTATCTGGGTAGTCCCCGTGTTTAAAAAGAATTAAGAAACTTGTTCATTTTAATCCGAAGACTTATCAAATTTGTCAGGTGTTTTTACATGTGATGTTATAATGAAGGGTTGAAATATTGTAACATCGAAATATATTGCCACGTGCTTTAATGCGGACAAAATATGCGTGTTTATTTGAAGATAAAAAGAAAAAAAGAAAAAGATATTACAATGTTTATAATAGTTTCAAGCTACCTTAACATCACAAACATACATCGATTCATATTCATCTCGAGCGTAGTTTATTCATAGATGCTAGCAAACATTTGAAAAAAAAACATGTTATGTCGATTGACTAGAATACTACTTGAAATAATATGTTTATTGAAATTGAATTAAATATATCTGTATACTATAAATGAAAAAAAAAAACAATAATTCATATTTAGAAACATCTTACATAGGAATACATTGAGAAACCAGTTTTCTGTCACACTCAAGTAAAAGCACGATCACAGTCTCAAGTAATTTTCATGTAATGGTGCGTTCAGCGAAACTTGGCGCCTGCGTCTGCGGAATTTAAATTGGTATAAAACATAGTAAACCCAGCGGTATAAATTCCGCAGGGATTACTATGTTTTATACCAATTAAAATGCCGCAGACGCAGACGCAAAGAGCCGCTGGACGCACCATAACACGTGTCCGCAAATTATAGATTCCCAGCAAAATCAAGATATTTCCATCTACATTAATAAAACCAGGAATCGTTTTTAAATTGTATGTTTCATATCATATGTTTGATATCCGGAAGTTTTGCTTCGATATATTAAAGTAAATATGATCATAATCTAGGCTTTATATTAACATAAAAACTACAGCTAGTACATGCTTAAATCTTGAAAAAAATCACAATAAAAATCTAAAATCTAAAGCAATTCAAACTATAATGTACTTGTAAGAAAAAATATATAATTATTTCATGTTTCACCAATAACCAAGGATAAACTAAATATGTTCACTTACTATTCAATTGTACCATTTGTATTTCAATCTTTAAAATGTTCTAGAAGCAATTGTGATGTCAATATTTTGTCGTGTAGACGTGAGAATCGGTTACGGTCATATGAAAAGCATCATAAATAAACTTTAAACCTCAATTTAAAGAAAACTGTTATATCGATGTATCTGAAAATTCTATGGAGTCTAGGTATGTTATTGGATAATATAATTTTAAATTTGCAAATCATTCAATTGAAAAACAAATCATTGAACAATGAAGTTTAGAATTCTTTGTAATTCAAATTGAGAATCTATTGTGGTCAGTCTCAATCATAATACACTATTAGACCAATCAGCCTAGCTAATACATGGATTATATCTATCATGAATATTGAGGATGACAAGTGATCAATAAAATCTATGTATAATTTTTATTGTACTTGAAGTAGGGTACTATTATTAAGACTGACCGCAATAGATTTTCAGTTCGAACGTCATCATGTTTCATGTTATTGTTACTCAAAGAATTATTCTTGATATAAACTTTCCGTAAAATAAACTCTATATTGTCTAAAACATACCTAGACTCCATAAAATTTTCAGATATATTGGTATAGCAGCTTTGTTTGAATTTAGGTTTCAAGTTTATTAATGATGCTTTTCATGTGACTGTAACCGATTCTCACGTCTATTTGCAGTTAGTGTATTGTCAGTATGAATGATAGGTCACATATTTGTATGATATATTGAAAAAAAATATATATTTACAAAATGAATTAAAACAACAACGAAATCCAAAGCGATTCAGATAAATGTGTTTTTAAAAAATCTAATATAACCTAAAATGTTTTGTCACAGCGCAAATAGAGCTAATTAAAAATCATCAAAATCTAGCCAATGCATTGTACGATTGTGAATAAAACAATAAAATGTATAGCTCAAACTGTTAATACTCTATTTACCATTCTATCCATTCTGAAATACCACATGACATTCTCTCAGTATATGGCCAATAGGTGATAAACACGGAAACGTAAATCAAATAAATGCATCACTTCAGCTCTTCACCTTCTAACCCCATCAGAGTATAATTCATCAGAGTATATTAATTAAATAGTCTTAAATAAACATGCATATATTATGTGTCCGCTAATTCAATTGGTTCCGAGGAACCACGTGTCACTTTATACGTGTCCGGCAAATAGGCGATGAAAACAGAAATGATTATTTTATGATCCAACCCCATTATACTCTATTCGTTTACACACATTAACGCAAGATTTAAATCAATTTCATATTCATATACATGTATATTTATTATGTGTCTGTTAGCTCTATCGATTCAGATGATCCCCTCTCCACTTTATCCGCATCCGGCCAATAGGCGATGAGAACGGAAATGACGATGACGCACGTGACTATGATTCCGGAAACGGCGAGAATGAGCGAGAACTTGGAATATTTCTTGGCCATGTCATATTTACCGGATTCGTATTTGTTGTTAATGGCAACTGAAAAATGAAAAGAAATGCAATTGTATATGACTGGATTAACATTTATGAATATGGTATTTACTACAAGAATGAATTTGATTTTGAAGTTTGCGACATTTTTTCGTGTTTGTATTCCGCTATGCGATCGTGTATATTGTCAAATACACCTTTTCAGGTGATAAAATGATTATATATGGGGTAAATAAGGAGCGACTAATAACATCATACTATATAGCAAGAGCTTTGGTATAAATAAGCTTTTGTTAACCTTTTTAAATTGTTGTTTATCAAAGTGGGTTCAAAATCTGACAACACATCGCTAGATATTTTTAATCATTATGAAAATATTAAATTTCATCCGAAAAGTGATATTGTTAAAAGTAGTTATTCATATACAAATGTAAAGTATGAATATATGATTCACATTTTCTCATACATAGAGATGGGTTTTATTTATCTGCGAAAGCACCAGTATACAGCTTTAAATATATAATTATCTGAATATGTGCATATGAAAACATACCCCTAACTAATCCAAACAAAAGCAAATCATTAATTCAAAATTAATCATTGATCATTTATTATAATCTGATTTCTTTCATTTATTAAAATCAACATAATTTACTTACGTGACAACCAAAGGGCAATCAGTCCAAATGGTAAATTACAGCAAACCAGAACCAATATGGAAAATACAATATAGTCCTGAGGAGGGGGCGGTCGACTTTCTTTCGTCATTTGCACGTTCTTAATTTGATTGGCTAATTCGGTTTTCTTTTCCAAGGTCCATTCGTATAGCATGTCTGCATCTAGGAAGTGTCCATCCAGTTCCAGACTGCATTTCTTATCCTTAAATACGTCTGCATCACCAGGTGTTAGATCATTCAAATCTACCTTAACGTCTTCTTTCTCAGGGTCTTTGAATCTCCGCAAAATGTCGATTTTCAATTTTTCATTTTTGCCATTTTTAGCTTTTAGTTTCGACCCATCAGTATTATCTGTACAATCCTTAGATTTTGGCCTACTTTCCCGGTGTAGTTCATTCTTTGGCACTTTAGTCACGCTAAATTTCGATTTCTTCTCTGATAATTTCTGCGATTTACCATTTATCGTCTTGATTTCCACTCCACCATCTTCACTTTTCGTATTAAACGTCACGGTACCATTCATAGCGGTACTATGTTCAGTACTAATTTCATTATGATCCTTACTTTGAAAAGAAGTGTCCGCGGACCGAGGTCGCACCTTTTTTCTTATATGGCGATTATCCGGTGACCGCTGGATATTTTTGCGATATAATCGCGGACTGGTATCCAGAGCAGCAGAGAGATCCAGTTGAGTATCCGATTGACTGCGCGTATCTCGTAGATCGCGCTGCAGTTTTCGTGATGATCTATCAGAGAATGTTCTGACAGGTGTCTCGGAGGTACTTGTTGTGTTATTGTCGAATCCATTAGATAGAGTACCACAGTTAGCTGGAATATCATCGGTGTCCAAGTTAGAACTTATTGTATTTGGCACATACTGAGTATTATCACGTTGAGTATTTGTATTTGTTGTTTTTATGTCTGAATTATAAGAGCTAACTTCAACTGGCAATGAATCACCGGTGACTAATTCGTTATTAATATAAAATCTAATATTATCATCGTCCCCTAGTTCTACGGTTTCGTCTACGTTATCTTGAGACAAAGGATCATCGGTTGACATTTCGGAATAAGAAACATTTGATGTAGTTGTGTCTTTGTGTGTTTCTCTATATCGAATGGTATCTGGTACCTCGATGTAATTATCATGAGTCCTCTCTGATGCACTCGGAGAAGGATATAATTCGTGTTCTGTTTTGAATTCGCTTGGTGGATCCGTCGGGGACATTTGATGTGGTTGAGCAAATTCGTTTGGTTCGAACGCATCCTCAGAGTGTGTTGATTCTGTAACATGAGTATGTTCATTTTCATGATATCCATTTGGCATTGCAGTCGCATTGCTTGACATATTTTCAATACTTAGGTCGTTCCCATTTTCGGTTGATGGTTCATTTTCATTGGCTGTCACGATCTCATTTGCATAAAACGCAAATTGAGTATCGCACGCATGCGCAGGTGGTGACGTTGCGACTTCATACGAAGGGGGTGGGGCCTCGGATTTGATTGGTTGGTCAACCTGAATGCTGATTGGTTGATTGGTGATTGCTAAATCACAGTATCGCGGTGGTTCCATATCGTGGAATGGTTTGTTGAATCTGCAAAATATTAAGATAAGCAAGTATTAACACATAGAAATATACATGTATGATTGCAAATGATAAATTCAAATTTGTAATCGTTTTTAAAAGGGCCTATAATCAAAAATAGCATTTATATTAAAAGTTGGAGATTATAATAAGATTATAACTTTAATGCTGATAGATAAATAATGCAACCAACCATAAGGATCGCATAAGTAGACATTAGATCTAACTCTCAACTGTGCGTTCAAGCTTATCTGCGATCGTTTGGAAATTGAAACAATCGATATCGCGAACGATAAATAAATACTTTTTATTTGTTTCGATATCGAAGATAAGCCTGAATGCACTATTAACCTTTATTCAGTTGCGTTTCATTGATCAAGATCATGATACCAGACCATGCCATTTTTCACCAGATTGACTTTCATAAATAACAATTAATAATAGCAATTAACGTTTTGATCTCGTGTGGAATGGCCTTAAATGCAAGGCCACAGTGCAAAAGGGGCGTCTTTTTTTATTTAAAATAAAAAAAAACATTTGCAAAAACAAATTTACCAAAATTTTGATCAATAAAGGCTCGGCAACACGGCAAAATTCTTTGAGTTTGTTGTTATCCTAACAGACAATAAGTTTCCATGTTTTCATAATGGGAAAATCTAAAACAGATTAGGAATACATCCTAAACTATGGTTTGTTATTATAAAAAAAACTGGGAAAAGCTCCCCATGTGGCCAGGCCCTTAGTCAGCAGAACTTAATTTATATTTCAAACCCACACTTTATAAAATCTATGGATGGACTTATATACTGCGCGGGATTACGTATGCCTATATTGTAAATAATATACCAACGCTCCGTTTATTCTATTATTCATTTATCTCGTTGTTGCCGTTGGAGAATATATAGCATAACAAAAAAAAACTAATATTTTTGACATATTTTCCATATATGTTTCTAAGATAATCATTATAACTATACATTTGTACTATCTTAAGATTTATTTCAAAATAATTTCGTGTTTGAAGTTAGGTTGTTCAACCTGTAATTAGTTAATAGCAATGCTACCCCTCTTTATTCTCTGTCAAGTTTACATAATTGATTAGGTTTTATGGATAGGAAGGCGCAGATACAAAAAAGTATAAATATTCAAATTATCTTGTCTTCCAATAGGTTTAGGGCATAGCCACATTGGAAGTCTTTATAACCTTTTCCCCGAACGAACCGTGTTTTTCCAATGGATTCCTTTTAAAAGACAACCGGTGTTACGGTCAGAAAAACCCGCCCTACTTAAAAACCCCCCTTTCGCTATGTGTTCATTATAAACATGAT
>LQRL01166928.1:28481-40125 GCA_001703475.1 Hydroides elegans | reverse complement strand
AGGGCAAATTATCATACATACCTATCGAGTAACGCTGCAGCAAGTGATCCTACCAGTGCGCCCGCCTTGCCGACGGAAAGCGCATACGAAACTCCTGCGGCATCCGTTCCGAAACGAACGCGCATATCGGGCATCGTAGAACCTATCATGGAGTTCTCAAAGCCCTGTAGAAAATATAAATGTATCACTTTATTCTATATAAAAAAGTAATAAATTAATGAACATATAAATGAACAAAAGTTCGTGAACATGACATTAATGAACAACTACTAACGGATACATCCCGGTGTTGACTGTGCCAAAGCGAGTAAGTCATACTGTCGTCGACCTTAGAGTTCTCCTAGATGTAAGGACTACATGTACGTGTATAAGAGCCAGCCAGGCAGATACGCCAAGTATGAAAAAAATCAAGTATAGACGGAGTACATTTATGTTCATGTGGAAAAGGGATGATAAAAAATGGAATATAGCACGCATAGGACAATATTGAGAAATCTGAATCGGATTCAAATTCAGATCGTTAACTATGACCTTTCACTAGGCAAGATAGGTCATAAGTACATAAAAAAAATGGCGAACCTCGTGATAATAACAGTACGAATGTAATAATACGTACATATACGTTTATTGTTCTGGAATTAGTCCCTAGAATTATTAAAAGATACATAATGATATGACAATATAATTAGAGTCATCATGACTTGCGAAACATATTGATGCTTGTAAGTAAAATAATATCGTTAGACCACCGTTGTAACACTGACGTTTGTACTGTTACAATAAAAAAACATTTATTTAAAGATAGAAAAATACATTGGTTGTCGAAATGTATTCGAAAAATATAAATTTTTCCCAAACACCCGGCACCCGAGGCTTGATAAATCAAATTATATTAAATTAGGATGCGCTGTGATATATGTTTTGAAATACATCACTTTGTCCGAAATGTCGTAAATAATGCGAAAACACGATCCTAGGTGCTTATTTCAAATTATGTTATGTAGCATTTTAGCATGACATGGGGTTTCAACCAAGGTGATAATGTTTACGTTTGATATACTTCAAAATAATTTTTTTAAAGAAGCTCTTGTATTTTGCGTGCTGGACAGAATTTCATAAGATTTCATGAGAATACACAGAAGTGATCCGATTAAACCATTTAACATATTTTTAACGCAACAAATATTCATTGCCATGGTTTATTGCAACGCTGGATCATCAATAGAACTATTCATCTGGCGTTAACATGATGTATCCTCAAAATCATCATCTGACAATGTTCAAGTGAAGGACAGTCCCAAATCCTGAATTGGGGATGTCAATATATCCACTGACGAGTGTTTGGTGATATATTAGCAACATACTCACGATTATAAGATTTGATAGGTGACTCATTTGGAAACATACAGGTAAACTATTTGATATAACCCCGGAACGCACATGCGTATGATGACATACGTCAATAGTAATTATAATTAACCGGTATTGAGAACAAATATCTGAACGGCAAAACATATTTTTGTACAATTAAAGCAACAATTATCAACAATTAGACCACATATGGATATATACATGTCCTTTGTTTTGCAAAGCAGAAGCGATCGTAAAAGAGTCAGAAACAAGTGGTTAGACCTTTCGTTAGGGAATTTTGTTTGCGCTTTTTGTTGTCAGGATTCTATATAAGGAAAATATAATTGCATAGCTTTCTCGCAATGCGCTATACAGTACAATTATGGTACATGATTTCAAAAATACTTTTATTGCATATTGTATTACTGGATGCCAACTACACATTTGAATAAACTCTTTTTATTTTTCAAAGACACGCATATGATAAATTGTTTTTTTTATCAATTGTATATATTTTGTTCTCAAATTTGTGCATAGGTGTTCTAAAAAATGTGAATAAACTATATCTATTTTTTTTTGTTTTGGAATTTAATATGTTTTGTTTTATCTTATATTTGAGTAATGTTGTTTTGTAATATAACAAAACAACGTGACCTTGTTATTAGTTCAATTAAATTCAATGTTGTTTGATATTTGTGTTTAAAATAGTAATTCCGTACATTAATTCGGAATAAAATCTCCAATGCAATTGTGGCAATTGTGTGAGTACCTATGATTTGACTCGAGCCATTCAGCCATATCCTTAAGAAATATAAGCATGTTTGAGCTTAGTAAACTATTCCAAAACTAAAAGCATTATACTTACTCTAGCAAACCACATTATTATCAATATTGCCGTCTTAATAATTTTTATCTCATTTTCCTTTAGCCTCCCCATGATGCAATTGTTAGTTATACAATACACTGATAATAAAACTATTGCAATGTATTTATACCTCTAATAAGTGCTTAAGATATTATAAAGATTAAGAGATTGGACAATCTGTAACTTTGCAAGTACGCGGTGTAGGTGATCTTAGTAAAAAAGGCCCCGGCTTAGGGACACTACCCCGGCCAAACACTACTAAAATGGTACAATATGACATCAAATAACAAAGGCTGAATGTTCATGCCATTCATTGAAATGATTTTCTCTGAACATCCAACCTAAATTTATGCAAGATGTTTTTTGCAATAATCGGTAGCTATCTTGCAATTTGAAGGAAACATAATCTCCTTGTCTTTAAAATAGAAATGAAGGGATTCAGATTTGTTAACCATCTGAAGAAGTTGCCTTAATTTCTCTTTTACTCAAATAGCTAATCTTGTCGAATCCAGGACAAAATCCCACCCGGACAAAATCCCACCATGACAAAATCCCACCTTTTTGGCACACTAGGACAAAATCCCACTTTTCTTAACACGGTTTTGGACAAAATCTCACCTTTCCTCGTAAGCATTATTCATACATCAAATTAACTGTAAAAATGTGATTTTTTATACATTTTTTTCAAACAATAATGCTCGCTTCTTAATTATCGTGTCGCATGATAAATATATGATTGCAATTAAGAGTACAACATATAGCAACCAACCGTGATCGGATCAAAGGTGATTGATGTGAACCGGTTCGGGAAGTTGAGTGGACTTTGAAGGAAAGGTAATTTAGCGAGGGGTAATCCATGCAGGTTTGCTTTCATGTTTAGATTGCAATTACTACAAATGTAAATGCGCTGAAATAATTTCAACCAGTTTATGAAAGGTTGGTGATGTCACACAATCGGCATGATATGTGCAATTCGAATTAGTGGGATCCATGACCGCTATACATTGATGTTTTGGTTGTGATCTAGATAACAACTATCAAAGAGATATTACTAACTTACAAAATTAGGCAAAATGCATTAATTTTACTTTTAATGTCTTGAAAGAAATAAATATTTAAAAAATATATTTTGAAATATAATTGTTTTTGTAAATCTTAGTTGTGTAAAAAAGAGTGGGATTTTGTCCTAGTGGGATTTTGTCCGGATGGGATTTTTACCAAGTTGGATTTTGTCCGGTGGGATTTTGTCCTGGTGGGATTTTGTCCGGTGGGATTTTGTCCGTTCACCAATCCTGTCCTATTGTCTGAAGGATCTTATGAAACTCAATTGGAGTCAATTAGACACACTATTTATAATAAAACATTTTATTTGTTTGATATTTTATATGACCTAAATGCACCAGGTCCAGTTTAGGCAATATCAGATAACGCTTTTATACTGTTTACAAATTCCCGTAAGATAATTATTAAATAATTAAAATTCATTTGTATGTTTGTCAAGTTATGAGCATGATCTAAGTAGAATTATCTTAAGAGTGACTGTTTACATGTTGACTTACTGAGTGCATGCATTTTCCGTGGATTAACTTTGATTAATTTGAATAACAATCTATTAATATACCTAACTTTAGTCAATCTTTGTATACTGAAACATTAAGATGCCACAACTAGATACATAAGATAGTATTAATTTCGAATTTAATGTGATTTCTCATAAATTATACTTTAATAATATCTGGCTTTGTCAATATACATGTAGGAATTATCTCAAAAAGATGTGTTTTCCGATGAAATGGCCCTAAATTATATTTTTCAATACGCTTTCATTTATAGTACATGCGTTTATTGTTCATCGTTTATGATACTATGGTTTATGGTGTAACCGTTTTGTTCATCATTTTATATTTTGCAATGAAAGGCAATGTGCATACGCGTATGTTTTACTACTGTCTCCTATTAAGATAACGTTACGAAAACATGCATTATATTACTCAGATACCATTTTTTTAAATGTTTTTGTGAATTTTTATTTGCACCGTATGGGCGGATGTGCATTCTTATGCATACAGTTCACAATAGTATAACAACATTGTTCATAACAATATTTTTTTCTCAGACTTACACATTATTTTGTATTTTAGACTCAAAATCTCAAAAACATATATAGATTGTAGCATACACTCGCCTTAATCACATTACCATCTATTTACAATTACATAATTGTTTTCATATAACTTGTATATAGCATAACAGTGGCCATTTCAGCGTCAGTGCCGAATTGCGCGTAAATTTACACTTGTTTGACTTGACTTATCAAGAAGAGCACCCCACGAGCTGTTCCCCAAAAAAGGTGTTCCCCACCGATTTCCGGCTGGCTTGGACATTTTGAGAAAATTAATTCTAGCTTGGAGATTTGAGCAGTTTGAGGAACACCTTTTTTGATAATTTCTTAATTTTTACAATATGTAGTGAGAATAATTATTTCGAAGTTGACAAAAATTGCTTGCTGTATTTTGCAAGATATGGTACGTTATTTGGTCAAATTCAACATTTCAATTTTCGCAAAAGGTGTTCCCTTTCTGTTCCAAGCTGGCTAGAAAAAAACAGCCTAGCTTGCTTGGAAAAAAAGAACACCTTTTTGCAAAATTAAAATGTTCAAAATCCATTATTCTATTGCTCTTTGCAATTTAAATGTTGTTTTAGGTTATTTCCTTTTTGAGAAAAAAATATGTCGTGGGGTGCCCTTCTTATCAACGGTGCATTCAGACCGGTACAATTATATTTTTAATTCATTTACACTTAGTTGAATTGCCTTTTCGTCGATACATTCAGATCCGTTACAATTGTTTTTATACTTTTTTCTCTGACACCTAGAATTATTTCTAGATAGTTATGGAATGATATGAATATGTTTATTAATACAAATACTATTAATTAATTCAGTACATTTATATACTTAGGCCATCATATTGTTATAAATGTAACAACAACAAAAACACTCATTAAACTTATGTTGTGCTTAGTGTCAATTTATCAGGTCAAGTGACTGTAATTTCAGATCCTATTTTCTTAACTTAACATCATATAATTTTCAGTGACTTTAGTGCATCTATGATTAAAGTTCAGCAAATATTTTGGTGGTTGCATTTAGACAATAATATGCAAACTAAGTCGTATTAATTAAGTTAAATCATGTTAGTTTTAACTTTTTTTGTAAAGAAATTATGTGAGTGAATGAAAAGAAGGTCATGTTGATATTTATTTTTATTGATAAATATATAGATAAATCAACATTTTTTGTTCAAAAAGAATATACTATTGAACAAATATACATGTATTTTTCATACGATATGATAATCCTACACTCTGCGAATAAGAAAATGCATCATGATTTTTTGTTATCAATAGAAGCTAGAATCTTTATTTCAGCAGTCTGGGGCATAAATTCTGACTTCGTCTTGTCGTGAAAATTTCAAAAAAAGGAATAAATCATTATTAGGTTTGCTTTTAGAGACAATATGCCATTTCTGCGTCACGTGGTAATTATTTTTCGAAAATTCGCAAGAGCAAAATACATTTTTTAATGACTCAAAGATGACCCCTATTCACTTGAACCACTAATCGAAATTTCAGCTCCCCCCCCTATATTCACTCACTGTCGTCTGCATAGATCCTTTACAATTTGCCACATTCGTTCCTTTATAAGGTGGGCTATATATAGACTATTGCCCTACTTCGCTCACTGTCGTCTGCGTTAATAAGAGGCGTGGTTAAAAGACTATTGGCCCGAAATAACTGTCGTCTCCATAGATTCTTTACAAGGTGTCACCATAGTTACTTAATATTATGTGTGGTTAGTGACTATTGTGCCTGGGGCCGTGAAAAGTCAATAAGTTAAGGCAGTATGTTGTCAAGAATATGAACTCTGTATAATGCGGTTGCATAAGGTCATTCATACATGTGTAAGACAGAGTCTAAGTAATATTGTATGAGAGTTTTCTATTTTAGTGATTCAATTTAAGATAAATGCCGAAGTACAGTGGCGCGCAGGCTTAACTTCTCGATATCTCTAATGTTTAGCATTTAGCGTTTAACGTTTAAGGGTTTGCAAGATCAGAATATAGCGTTTAACGTTTAGCGTTTAACGTTTGATGAAAGGGCATATAAGAAATTAAGATAAGCACTCATAATTATGTCCTTTATATACCCTTCACACCTGTGGGTGGCTATGGCTTAGCGTTTAGCGTTTAACGTTTAGCGTTTGTGCGTTTAACGTTTAGCGTTTGTCTCGAGAAGTTGGGAGTGCGCGCCAGGTGGACAGACGATGAAATTCGAAATGCGCTTGATTTTATATCAGCAGGTAGATCCAAAAAAGAACAAGCAATTAATAAATACCAATATAATAAATCAAAGATATTTACCGTTACTCACGTCCGCAAAATGCCATTCGGTCCCTCGAAGATAATATTTCAAATGCGAGCGCCGAAGGCGCGAGCGCAATTTTTAAAGGCGTTTTAAAATACATGTTTATAATATATTATGAAAATCCCTCACTACCGTGAGTGCTGTCCAAAACGACATCCGCGCGGAAGAAACGACGGTCGCATATGCCACCGTGCGACCGCTAAGGCTAACCCCACATTAAGCTAGGCAAGCATATAAACCCAATAATTATCAAATCTTACCAATAAAGATACGCATAAGTTATCATTTAACGTACCTGCATGAAACTATACGTGTCGCAGTTTCGCGAACTCAGCTTGGTGTAACAGGATATCCTGTCCTGCTAATGTATTTTGTGTATTTAACAATTAAATTTTCGTCATCACAGCCCCATGCACAATAGTCTATTAACCACACATGAAATTAAGTAACTATGGTGACACCTTGTAAAGAATCTATGCAGACGACAGTGAGTATTCGGGCCAATAGTCGTTTAATCACGCCTCTTATTAATGCAGACGACAGTGAGCGAAGTAGGGCAATAGTCTATATATAGCCCACCTTATAAAGGAACGATTGTGGCACATTGTAAAGAATCTATGCAGACGACAGTGAGTGAATATAGGGGGGAGCTGAAATTTCGATTAGTGGTTCAAGTGAATAGGGGTCATCTTTGAGTCATTAAAAAATGTATTTTGCTCTTGCGAATTTTCGAAAAATAATTACCACGTGACGCAGAAATGGCATATTGTCTCTAAAAGCAAACCTAATAATGATTTATTCCTTTTTTGAAATTTTCACGACAAGACGAAGTCAGAATTTATGCCCCAGACTGCTGAAATAAAGATTCTAGCTTCTAACAGAACGTTCACATAAAGGTAAATATGTCATATTATTGAAATCGCCTAATTAGCATAATCTTATGATAAATGCATCAACATGTACAATTACCATAATACCGCCATACATGTAAAATATGACTTCATCAACTATAAAAAATAAATATAAATAATTGCAGAGCCACCCCATTCTGTTTAATACAAAATACAACTACATTCCCTAGAACCTTATCCTTCATCTTTACATTAGACACTGGCATTCATTCCTATAAAGCGAAGCCACATAAGCCCTGATAGACATCAACATCAAGCCCTGAACACATGGAAAATAAGCACAGACACTAATACCCTCATAGGGTGATGCTATGTGAAAATACACCACCATATTTATTTTTCAAATTCTAGATACTTCCTTCAATTACAGTGTAAGAACGCATTATGAATAATGTAAAAGTATTGAGTCCATTACTCTACCGACTGAGCTAATGAGGACAACTGAATGCTGCGAAATAAAGTTATATATTTAAATAATTTAATGATGAAAGCATATAATAAAGCATATGTTGACTTGTTTTCAGTAAACATGAAGATATTATTGACCTGAGTTGAACATGATGACCTAAAGGTCATCATGTCCAACTCAGGTCAATAATACTTCATGTTTACTGAAAACAAGTCAACATCTGCTAAATGTAGTTATAAATCGACTAATATTATATGAAAAAAAAACAATATAGATCAAAACTTAGATATTTCATTCTTCTTATTTACAATGTCAGAGTGTATAACATCCTCACCAAATTGAATATATCCCTTCGCCGATCCCTCAACATCCACTTTTTCCAACCCTCTACTTCTCCTAAAAGCCAATGTCTTATATACCCTGCCAAACAACAACATAACCACATGCACAATAACCAGCATCCAACCATACACCAAAGCCACAAAAAGATGACTTCATGAATTCACTTCATGATTCATAATTTATTACAAACACATATTCGAATTAAAACCGAGACATTTCACTCTGCTTGTTCACAATATCAGAATTTATTATATCTTCACCAAATTGAATATATCCTTTCTCATTAACCTCTACATCTACATTTTCTAACTTCTTACCCCTCCTATAAACCAGTGTCCCATATACTCTCCCAAACACCAACATAACTACATACACAATAACCATGATACCACCATAGAGCGAGGCCATATAAAATATAACCTCATGAACCGTAGCGTCGTACAGATAACCATGTAAAGCTTGGAGAAAGATAGCAAAGAAGTTAGTAAACACTTGCATTAGACCAAATATAATCGATATCATTAACATATAGGCATTGAGGTAGCCATATGTGAAACCACGTATAGGACGATAAAAGAACCCGTATAAAGCAACAAATACGTAGAGGTTCGTTTTGGAGGTCGGACCGAATAGCGCTAATAGACAAGCGGTTACAAAACCGGCGTTTGTGTGGAAAATAAAAAGGATTTTCGTTGTTATGCAATTTGCTGTAAATATAGCTATAAAACGTCCAATGGAACCGGATAAATGCAGTACACTATTTAAAATAGCTCCCTCCTGTGCACTAAAGCCAAGGCCTGAGTCCACGGCATAACTAGTGATAAACGTTCCGGTTACCCCATATTGGGCATTATGTGCTGTGAAAAATATAATCATACATGTAAGTAACCCAACACCAAGCCATTTCTCACCTTCGGCCCATTTTGAAGGCGAGAATATCTCCTTCCAGTCAAATGAGGATTTCTTAACATGTACGCTGTGTTTCTTATGGAAAAAGGTGTAGAATAGAAAGAAGCCGATTCCGGCAATTAGCATTAGGGTACCAGCTATGAAGAAAGCGTATTGAATCTCGGAGTCGTCGGGAAAACGGTCGTTATTTTCGGTATAAAGTTCCGTTTCATAATTTCCACTATATATCTCCGCCTCTTGGTTTCCGGTATATAATTCCGCTTTATTATTTGCATTTTCGTGTGAAATAACGGAATTAAAATATATATGATCCGTTTGATTATTCTTATAATCATTATTAAATCCGTTGTATGTAACAGAGTCTTTGTCATAGGCCAAATATAGCCATTTCCGATAAACTGCATCAATTGCATCTCCCATGCTCTCCACCTTTCCTAAGTTGACCGGCGATCCATAAACTACCCGAGGAGCCTCCCCTAAAACACCCCACGTCCCGGTCGCGCTAGTCGAGTTTGCACTGTCTGTGTCCGTGCTGTTATCGGAAACAAAAAGGCTTGCGACCAGTGGACCGAGAGACGCGCCGATGGGGAAACCAAGCTGCATGGTTTGCAGGTAAGGGGTGGCATCGATGCCCCAAAGAAGTAGGATGGTGCTCTGGCCACCTAGTGATGAAAAAAAACCACTTATTTTGACATATAATTTATCACAAAAACCTATTTGCACTCTAAGATGCAATTTAAGATTTTATGTTGAATGTTAAAAAATAAATGTGAAATGTAACAGTATAAGATGTACAATCGCGATGTTACCTCACATCCAAGTTAAACAATGTTTTGTCTGTAATAACGTCAGTCGTTAGTTGTCCGCTCTTAAATGGCATACCAAACCTTACTTTGAGGCCACGTACGTTCCGCTATATTATGTAAATTTTGTCTATAAATTATCATGGCTGGCTTAAATCAGAAAACATATCTGGTCAATATTACAACGGAACTTTATGTGTTAACTTACCAGGCCCAAGCATTCCCCAGCACGTCTCCTCAACAAAGTCACAAAGCGTGAACAGCCATAACCAAGTCGAGCTGGTTTTGAGCATTGCACTACCCGCCATTATGGATAAAAGGGTGCCGCATATCAGGTCATAGTAATCACCATATCTAAGGGGAAAAAGTGTATTAAGTTTTTAGTTAGGTGTCCAATTTGATATATATTGCATCTTGTCGAGTGATATTTTGCCATAAACTCAAAATCCGTAATTTGACATAAGAGTGAGGAAATATGATAACTCGATGGATTGGACAAAATAATCATTGGTTTGAGTATTATCGGAAACTATTTTTTAATGATACAATGAGTTATCAAAAGCTATTAGCTATGAACCTTATTTAATTTTTCATTATATTTGCATATCCGAACTGCACAGATTTCGATATTGCTCCGTATTTGTTTCATAATTTTCTATGAATTAATATGAACAATTTGCTATATGACCACAACTTACCTGTCCATAAATGCCGACATCAACGATCCGATCATTGCACCTATCTTGCCGACTGAGAGCGCGTATGAAATTCCTGATGCCTCGGTTCCGAAACGCGTTCGAAGATCAG
This sequence comes from Hydroides elegans, assembly GCA_001703475.1. Lineage (NCBI taxonomy): Eukaryota > Metazoa > Annelida > Polychaeta > Sabellida > Serpulidae > Hydroides > Hydroides elegans. Next base: position 29,304 of record LQRL01166928.1, on the reverse strand, counting down.
GCATGGTGGCTCCCACAAGGGAATCTTGAAAACCCTGATAATGCATAAGTTAGCATAAGTAAGTTTATATAAGACATGTATATTTTATGTAAAACAAATTATTATTGAGTAACGTATCACCGGAATGCCTAAATACAGCTTGGTGGCCTCTTTGAAAATATATAATCAAAGTTAAATCGGTCAGTTTTCATTAAATGAAATGATTGGTGACCACGAGCGCATATGAAATTCCTGATGCCTCTGTTTCGAATCGCGTTCGAAGATCAGGCATTGTGGCACCGACTAATGAGTCTTGAAAACCCTGAAATACATAATAATAACGTTTGCTATTCATGTATGCATAATATGATGGATAACACCATCATCGAGAAGGGAATCAAATGAGAGTGGTCATAACCGCTGGGCATTATCCAATAAATTACTAACGAAACTTTAAAACCCTAAAATATGAAATATGATATTTATTTTATGTTTTATTATGATCATTCATCTATATGACGAATAGCCAAATATCAATAGGTCGATCATCAGGAAACTGCTAGACGGTCGGTTGCTCTGAAAGATATTGCTATGGGTATTGCGATAGATTTTAGTTACATGTATTTATGTGGAATATAATTAGGTTCGTTTTCTTCCCGACCGAGAGCGCGTATGATATTCCTGATGCCTCGGTTCCGAAACAGGCAATGTGGCACCTAATAGAGAATCTTGAAAACCCTCTAATTGTTTGCTTTCCTATTTTTAGGCCCCAACTCAAAAGTTGGGGGCCTATAGAGTTGGGGTGTCCGTCCGTCCGTCCATCTGTCCGTCTGTCTGTTCGTCT
>LQRL01166928.1:5172-28338 GCA_001703475.1 Hydroides elegans | reverse complement strand
CTCTTTCTTGTACGGGCTAGAACTTTTGAATTGAAGGTCATAGAGACTTGGTTATAGGCTCAAATGAAAGGTCTTGGTCCGTGGATGTGCCTTTTGACCATTTTGGTCAAAAACACTCTACCGGAAGTGGTACAATTGGCCAAAATAGCCCAAAATAACGGGCTAGAACTTTAAAATTGGGCAAAAATAGCGGTTTTCATAGAAAATGTATCTAAATTCTACAAAAACTGTAGACTTCAAAATCTATTTTGAATGTGTGTGAGGCTAATTTCGCGATCCCGATAGGGTGTCGTTACTCGCAGCCCACCAGAATATGGGCGATTGCCGGTCAATCTGGTTTCTTCTAAACGTGTCACGAGACGTTAAACTAATGTTCGATGGAGGTTAAAATGCCTTAGAACAGCATTGTGTGGGGCTCCACCCATAAACATGCCTATAGCTCGCTCCCTTTCGATCTCAGAAAATTATGGCATCTTTAAACTTATGTCGCGACCCATTCTCCTTCTTTACTGGACCTTCCCTATCGTTATACTATAGGATTCTACAGCGACATGAATTTCGCCGCCATTGACAAAGTGAATATCACCACAGGGCCCTGAGTAGTATATATCACATTTGATCGAGTATTGAGACTTTGAATCGGAGTATTGACAAAGCAATAAGCAGTATGGTTGTTAACATACTGTTAAATAAACCTGTCAAATTTCAGAAAAATCGAGGTGAAATAATTAGATTTATTAAAAATATCAACAATGAATAAATGGTGCATCTTTTTTGTACTTAAGTATAGATTACAAAATATTATTATATGTCTTATTCAGTAATGGACTGCTGGCATTGCCTCCCACCCACCCAAATAACATAACATCATTATAAAACATTCGTTTGCGCAAAACAAAAATCTAAAAACTATACATGAAAACGTTTGATGTAGAAGGTCAGTATATCAAGAATTCTATCAATATGTTCGTAAGCATCATCGCAACTTACCCTTGCAAACCATGTGAAAACAAGCACGCTAGTTTTCAACAACTTTATCCGTTTAATCGATTTTTCGGATTTTTCTGTCATTTTTCAGTTTAAAACAATAATCCTCGGGACTGATTGTTCAATGCCTTGTAAGCATTTTTATACGTTACTGTCAATTATTGGTTAATCAAAAACAATTCTTAAAAAAAAAACAACGAGTTAAAAAAACGTAATTTGCAAAGTCATTATTCTAATAGTGTACTCATGACTAGATTCTGAAATTAAAGAAACAATTAATTTCATTTTCATGTTGCACTTAAACTCGTTTGCAGAGAGCAATCATGTTAGACATTTGATAGGTAGGTTATCAATTAAGATCATAACAAAACATACACGAATACAAATGTATGTTATATGACTATCATCGTATTACATCTAACTATAAAATACGAAATCACTTATTGAAATAGTCATCGTTTTTAACGTAGTTTTGTTATTGTATATTAACATTATAAACAGTATATACATTTCTAAATTTGGTACAATAATTTATAGATAATTTATAGATAAATATGTTACAAGTTAAAAAATTATATGCAAAGAAAATAGCTGCTTTTGCCAGGATCCATTTCTAAACAATAAGACACAAGATGCTTAAATTGAATGGTTCAGTGCAACAATGTCTTAAGTCGACAAAACATGTTTCGAAATCATGTATTGCAAAGTGTCATATGATTATAGACACATGTTGTATAATTAAATAATCCCACTTAATCAATGCGATCATAGGTATTTCACTTGTATGCCATTTGGCCATTCTTATATAAATGACATACTTTAAATGATTCAAAGCCTTTTTTTTCTAAAACAAAAACGTTGATTGAGACTTGAAATATTGTTGTACGGAGCCCTTCAATTGTAATAACTCGAACGATCACTTGTACTAAATATATGTTTAAGTATCATGTGTAACACTCGCACAAATCATCGTTAATTCAGGTCAGCATCAGGTTAAGATCATCAGCTTCCCACTCGGCAAGACGTCCACGGATGTCACGAGGACGACCTAATTTGGGCCCTTATGTAAGTTTTCCGGACGTCCTTATTCGGACGCCGGGACGTAAAAGGACGTCCGGACAACTTACATTTGGGCCCAAATTAGGTCGTCCTCTCGACGTCACGTCCGAAGAAGACGTGTATATACTATGGACGACCCTGGCCGAGTGGGTTATTTGATGTGTTAACATGGTTTTATGAAAAAAATTAACACAAGAAGAGTTAAAACGGCATTAATGATGATATGAATAAAACAAACAAAAATGATAGAGGGTACATCCTAAGGACCCCAGCGTTTCCCGGTAGGGTAAAATGATTATGATAATTATCATTATATTACATTTTTGATATTTTTATGTCTCGCCGGGTAAAAGGGGGGAGGGCGTAAGCGGATGGGGTGGGGGCGTAAACCGGGGGGAGGGGGTGGCTGTAGGAGGCTATAGGATTATGCACATGTCAGCAATTCTCGCGATTATTCATTTATTCGTGTCAAATGTTTAGTTTATTTCAATATTCGATTATTCGTATATTTCTTTTCGTTTATTTGTTTATTCGTTTATACGTATAATTTATTTTTGTTTATTCTATCAAATTCTATCAAATTAGCAGTAGTTTTAACTGTATTATACATATTTTTTCCACCACGTTTCTACAATGTACCTAGTTAAGTAAATGATTATCAATTGAGAGATGATAGCAATGGTTGCATATATGAGCGTCCGGTTTTAGCGGAATTTATCTTATGAACTGCATTAATTATTATATACCAAAGCTGATTTATAGGTGTTTTTGATTTCTAAATTGCTAAATTGGTTTTGTCACTATCGAAACATTTTCACAGTCCAATGAACAGTATCATGAATAGTTAACCATGTTATATTGACGAATAAATTGTGTTTAGAACATGAAATTAGTTTTATTATGTAAACAAATATGTCTCTAATCTGTAAGCGATACATTATAGTGAATCTATTAACGAATCCAGGTCAAAAAGTATCCAGCCAAAAAGTTTCCAGCCATAAAGTTTATCATCATAAATGTTCTAAAATATGCATCTTGGGCAAAATAATTTTAGGTGATTACAAAGATATAATTCCACGGTAAGACACCATAGTAAAATTGTTGAACTATTGGGTTTTTTAATAATCTTCATATCTGCAAACTTTATGGCCGGAAATATTTTGGCCGGAGACTTTTTGAGCTTATACCATCTATCAACATATATTCCAGGTATTATTTTGTGGCAAATATCGACTTTTGAGGTCATATGACCGGAAAAAATCTGGGCTAGAAATATTAGACTCCATGTAAAGGACTGACGACTCATGAAGAACTCATATATACATGCTACAAACAAACAAACTATTCCACTACCATACAAACCGGTGGTTTATGCATAAATGGTTCATAACCATCAACTACAGTAGTTGTAGTAACTCTTGTCTTTTTTGCTCACTCACTCGCTCTATAATTAGCACATGACATTACTGGTCGCTTTGACAGATAAGCAACAAGCTCGCGTACCTGTGTGACAATAACTACAGGTGCATGCAATGGGTTGGTGATAGAAATGTTGTTTAGGAGGAGAGAATAGTATTTTTCTGAATTACTAATATAGAGTTGCTTAATTGTCGTTTATGTGCTCATATAAAGCAATGTAGCAATGTGCTATGCTAACATTGTAGATTTTCGATTGCACTGTCAGGCTATACAGCATTTATTTCATAGATTAATATAACAGGGTCATTATGGCTATTGTTTGAACCGTTGTCATGTTGATACATGTATATAGTTAAGAGTTGAGTTAACAACTACATGGACATTCTGCAAGATTCAATATAAAACTTCATATATTTATTAAAATATTAAGACAAAATCAAACATTAATTCTAAGGGGTTCAAATTCTTATTTATCTATCTATCAAAGCCTTAGACCATGGTTAAACTGACGAAAAAAGAAGCAGTTTCTTACGCGACTTGTTTTTAGGTATCTGAAGCTAGGAAAATTGACGTGAAAAAAAAAACGCAGTGTAAAAGCTGCTTCTTTTTCCTCAGGCCTTAGACAGTTGACCTAATTTCACAAATAAATTTTTCATTTCTAGTTTCATCGGCTGCTTTTGTGCAAGCCATATGTGAGCCAAGTGACAAGTATCTAACTGTGATACTCATTCGAATGAATCTAGCTCCAAAGACTATAATAATACTTCATATGTTTGAGGAAAAGATGGGAATTTATTGCCCGCGGGAAGTGGAATGCGCAGACCGAAGGCGTAGCCTGAGGTCTGCCCATTCCACTTCCCAAGGGCAATAAATTCCAATCTTTACCTCAAACATATGAAGTATTATTTTTATTACATGTTTTTACCAATTCATTTGTTCAAAATATTATTCTTATTCATGTGAAACATATTTGAAATAAATGGTTATCCCTTCGCTAAAACCAAATAACGTATGTCTGTTTTAATGATGTCACTAATGAGCAAACAAAAAAGTTCTTTACTCACGTGTAATGAATAATTAACATAACGTTTGAATGTCAAATACGTTTCATATCATTACCTCATGTATGTAAATTTAATATCTAAAATGTTTTCAACGAGAAAATGTCAAACAAACGTTTTATTTTCAAAACGCGTTCGCGTATTGATTTATCGAATCATGACGTTTCATCAATGAACAACACACGTGACGCAATATCGTAAACAATTCGTAGTAAAAACATGTGTTTTGTGGGTGTGGTTTGTTATTGTTTATGTATGACGCAACAACTGGGAAAATACGGAAATTTATTGCCCTCAAATTTTCACTATGTTTATTACCAACACAATCAGGCAGACATGTAATAAAGGTGCATACATCGCATGTAGCTTCGAAGGGCACATAATCGGTCTTGTCTTATTCAACATTCTTATTCAACGTCCTACTCAAATAGTAAACATCTAGGCATACACAAACCATTTTATATAAGTGTAACCATAAGATGATTATTAATAATAAAGTATGCAACGAATTTATGAAGCACTTTCCATTTATTGATTTGGCAAAAACATGTCAAGCATCAATTCTGCAATTCTTCCATTCTAAATGCAGTGGCGGCTTTTGACATGATAACTGTCGCCGAACAAATGTTTATATATATTTATTTCGATGTATTTGATTTTTCCTATAATACATACATTTACTCAGCAAATTATCAACTGTTCTCCTATAATTAAGATGCTTTTGAAGCATAAACAATTGACATGTTCACAATAACATTCGCTTGTAGCATTAAGGTATGACTACTTTATATAGCAGCTAAAGTTCCCTTTGAACTGAGCATCAATGTCTTTTGACATGCACAGGGGGGATGGGGAGTGTAACCATAGATACTATTCATGGCACTGATACGAGAAAAAAGCTATTGTCATACTCATTTGTAAAAACAAATCAAAAATGGATAGTATTTAAAATAAAAAGCCATAGACTAAGCATTGACTAAGAATAGTAACTTAACATACAATTGATTGAACTGTATTGATTTAGTCTCGTGATATATGTATAAAGTGAAGTGAAGATGGAGGGCGGATAATAAATTGTTTATAATGAAATAATAGCAGTAGGATATTAATAATCAGGGATAACTGCATTATAACCTATCGAAGGTTAGGTGGTATGCCGGTGTGATAATCTATAATATCACCCATATGTGTATTATTAGTCAGTTGAAATGTACAGACTTTGATTAATACAAAATACTTATAACTTTCAATTCAAAAACCTTATAGCGAGGTTTATATTGCAAAATTGATGAATATAATATAATCCATCAATCTAGGATATAAAGAACTCCGAATGATTGAGCACGTGAAATACCATAAAACTCAATGTTAAATTATGCTTTATACAATTAGCTCAAAGTGCACCTAAGTATACAACTGTAAGAGGTCAAATGAATAAGGGCAGATGTGATAATTGTCATATTAACTCATGACTGTCTATATCTTACATCTTGTTCGCTCTCTTAGGACTTTGGGCTCAAGTAGTTAAATCAAGAAGCCTCATTGGTGTTAAATGAGTCAAGTTTGTGAACATTTGAAAAATAGTAAACAACATCAGTTTTTACAATCAAACGATGTATAATTCAAAAAGGTGTACGTGAATTTCGGATGTGATTTGATTTGGAGTCTGGATATATATTTATATATTGTTATATGTGATTATCAACCGTCTGTAAAAAAACATTATTTTACGAGTTCTACGATTAATATAATTTATATAATTGGAGATAAAAAAATATGGTTCAACATCAACTATACGAAAGATAGGATAACACAATATATCCGGATAATGTCAATTAACGAAGTAAAATGCATGTTATATAAAATATTAAAAAAATGAAAAACACGCAAAAAATCGATAGAATTGTAAATTATAGAATAAAAGTGAATTGAAAAACTGGAACACATCCATTTTATGTAACGGGATAAAAACAATCAAAAATCACAATCACAGCAACGAAAAGCGAAATCGGGATGTGATATATAAATGTATTTACATTAATAACAAAAACAACTTAGTTAACTAAAAAAAAAAACATATCACATATTCTGTCACGCGGGCATTTTTACGAATAAGGAAGAAAAATAGATAAAAGAACTGTGATAAGTCGAGCAAGCGGGTTCAAAGTCAAGAGTGAAAACATGATAAAAACCATAAACAGAAAAAAAAATAAAATAATCGAAAAAAAAGTTGCATAAAAAGTAGCCATAATATTGTGTAACTGTGATTGAAAAAAAACTGAAAAAAACGAAACAATTATATAAAAAGTAGCCATATCATTGCGTGATTGTGATCGCGGCCCATATTTTTTTCTTTATAGCTAGGTTCCCTTGTGACCCTTGAAAACTTCATCGATTGCTGTCGTGATCCTCATTGACTAATTGGTACTTCAATTCCTGATATGTGAAGGGATGCGTGCATATAACGATATATGTGAGATGGAGTAGTTTATATGCCTTTTGTTCTTAAAGATATGAAATAAACGCCAGAAACATGAACTTTGATTATTTCTGATGTTTTCTATAAGATAACACGGATTAATATATATTTCGCTTCAAAAAGTCGTGTCTATATAGGATTTATCGATAAAAATTTGTATTTTTAATGACTTACAATCTGATTAATACACATGAATGACTGATTGTTTACAAGTTGCATAGAAAAATATGTGAAATGTGAGATTATTTCGAAACCAAGAAAATATGATTGAACGTGTCATTGTCTTCGAACCGCATGGATTTATTTTTATATTGTAATGCGAGCAGGATTTGTCAAGATTGATGAAAAAATAAAGTTTATTTGCTGGGCATATTTTTGCACGACACCCTATTCATGATATTGCGCAAAATACACGTGGTTTACTTAACTGTACTTTGGATAAAAATAATTCGGACGCGACAGTTTTTTATGTGTATTATATTACAGTTATATCCTTATGCAGTTTACAGATAAGAATATTATGCATAAAGATTGTGTACTAGATGTGAACTTCATTGTGTAAAACACATGTGGATATGTGAAGTATTTTCAAATAACGAGATAGGTGTGAATATTTGAGAAACGGATATAATATTTTCATTATTATTATCATGGCAGTGTGTCATTTATAAAACATGCCTTTTTAATGTAAGGCATATAGCTCTGAAGATGAATATAAAGTTATTGGACTGTACATGCATTTCATTGACAGAGAAAATCGGAGTAGTTTTTTAGAGTGTCATTTGCGCATGGACATAATATACATGTATATATATATATAAATGTGGAGTGCTCAAGAATTCAAAATTCAAAAATATCATACTGTTAGATTTTAATTTATAAAGAAGAAAGCCGCAATATTTACAAATCTATGAAATACCCTTCACATATGTTCATAGTAAAACCATTCATAAATCGAAAGTGATCATATTTATCATGTGTGGACGTATAAGGCATTTATTTGGATGTTAAAATAAAAAATAGAATGCGGATAAACATATCTGAGAACTGATCAGACGACCTACAACAAGTTTTGGATAAACGCATCGTAAAGAAGAATCAACCTGGGATACCAACAGTTGTATATTCTACCAACAATTCCATCATCCAATGCACATAGAATTCTCCTCACTACCACCAACCTATACGCGCACTATACCACAGGATTCCACAACGTCCCCATTCAATATGATGGACCACAATCCCACTTCGGGTCAACGCCCCTACCGGCGCTACGCTAAAAAGCACGCCAGCCCTCCCCCTATGGGGTTCAAAAGCCAGATTTTAATGATTTTTGTTGTGCTCGTGTTCATAACGGTTTTTGTTCTTTTTGTGTCGTTGTTCGCGACGAAGCATGTAAAGCATAAAGGAGCGGCGCGGTATAGGAGGAGATCGCATACGTATTATAATCGCCATCTGTATCGCATGCATAAACGAAGTCCTGGTAAGTAGTATGTTGATATTTGAAATTATTTAGGTCAATTTATTATTCTGATTTTTGAATACGTGATGCGACGTCAACGAAGAAAAACGTTGATCGAATGTCAAGGGTAGCGCATATATGATTTTTGTCACGCCCGTGGCGGAAAGGTGTTTTGGATACATTTGTATGTAGCTGAATGATATGTCCTTTTGACATACATGTATCTGGCGGCTAGTCATGTGGACTTAAACTGCTGTCACAGGCAAACTTGTTACGGTTTATTATTTTAAGCTGCAAATCAAAAGATGTATTCGTAATATTTAAATGTTAATTGGTAGTTTATAGTAAAACAAGTAAAATTCGTGTATCCGTGTTAATTCGCTTAATTTATTGAATCATTTATTCATATCTTAAAATAAATATTGATAGATTTGTGTTTATGTATTTTTGTTTTCATTTAAGCGGACGAAGACGTCAACGAGGACGAAATCAACGTCGTTCCTCTGGATCCAGACAGCGCTATTGACGTCATTAATACGGACTTCTCGAATTTTGACGTCGCCGATATACACAGTGACGTCCATGACACACAACCGCCTGACATAACGGATATACGCAACTTTGAATGTGATAGACCTTCAACTAATATAAAGCGATCTCATTATGTGATTTTATTTACTTATATACCGACTACTATATCGGCAAATGATCTGAAATATGCGATAAATACAGTGAAAATGTGGTCGATTTTGAACCCGAATATACAGACAGTGATTTATGTGCCGGTGAATTTAAATCGAACTATGACTCATAGGATATTGGAGGAATCATGTAAGAGCGGGATAGAGGTAAGATAGAAGCACTTATAAGGTTGAACAGATAATCAGCGTCGACATAAAAATAAATTAGCAAGTCAGTTAGTTTGAGCAACCTTGGTTATCATTAGGATAAATTGTTAAGAATATTTTGTAAATTGGTATTAATGCAACCTCCACAAAACCGACTATAACGAGATATTATGATTGGTTGTTACACTAACTTTCTTACAAAAACATGATTATGAAAAGCTATCAAAGCACAGCGCATACCCTCAATGAAAAGCAATGCAAACAACTGGGTCTTCGTCCTGTGACATTTTCGTTAGATTTTGTTAATGTTGAACCTGTTTTATGTAACTTCATAATTTCTCAATCCATATAAATACATAATGTTTAAGTCAGATTAACGAATTTTTACATTTGTATACTGTATTATGATCTTGTTTTCAAGATATCAGAATTGAAGAAACATTTTATTCACAATTTTTGTATATTTAAATGCAGATATTCATATTTAGTTATAAATAACTTACGGAAGATTGACAGGCATTTTCTTTATATAATGTATCTGTATTTCGTTTCAGGTCGAAGTGGTAGAAAAACTCGTCATGAAATCGCACGCAACCATGCGTACGCTATTCGATCTCAGCTACAAACACTACGTCACAGCGACTTGGTACGGATACGCCGAATATGGAACACTCTTTGACAGCTCTTTGTATCCAGCATTGCGCATGCTTGCAAGTTGTCATAATATCACGAGACGGGGACAGCTGGTGCTAGGACAGAGTCATTCTATGGAGGTAGGTAGAACATATATTGGAAATTCTACACCATATAGAAGGGGAATTCAGTTTTTGAGTCATAATCAGTTTTTGGATCACTCGCTATTTTCACTAGGAAAAAACAAGAAATATACTTTTTTAACGTAACAAATGAAATCACGAACATACTGAGGTGTTAATTTTTTTTGTGTTTGTAAAAAAATGTATAAAAATGTTGTTTCTGTGACAAATAGTAAGTGACCCCAAAAACTGGTTTGGGGTTACTCAAAAACTGATTAGCACGTCTATGGCATTTTGAGGTAGAAATGAATAATAAATGCAGGAAAACATTGCTTGGACAATATCAGTACAAGTACATGTATGTAATAGACTCCTATGATGAAAAATTGGTTCGTGTATGTTTTCAATAATGTTGTAGAATAGGCCTTTATGCATCTCCATGTTAATGCCTTCATGTTAATATCTGGATATTTTATTGTCCGGAATTCTTTTTGGCAAACTCCGGCTTGGATGATGTGTTTACTGTAATAAACAATTGATGTCCATGCCGATTTGTTTGCAGGGAGTCTTGATATTTTCTTAATATTGATACAAAACACATTTAAAAATAGGATTTGAATTACAAGATGATTCTAAAGATCGCGTGCATAATTGTATGTTATGTAATCAGGATCATGCATATAGAAGTAGCTCCTTTTCGGAAGTTATTTATTCTTATTTATCTCAATATTTTGTTAAACTCTTAATAATATGAGGGCTTTGTAAATAGAGCTACGAGTGTTTGCCACGACGCGTTAACGCAAATTGCTAAGATAAGATACACTTGATTTAACATTACGTCTATCGCAATGTAATCCCATAAGTGATTATATGTATTTTGTGGCATGATGATGGATATTGTTAAATGATGATCGATATATAATAGGCATCTACAAAAACACAAATTGGAAAACACACATTATGCATCTCAATCAAGCAATCAGTTTATAAGAGAACGTATGTTTTCAAAAATAACATTCAATATCCCTAAATATATGTAATTTTCAAACGCGGTTTTCCCCACTAATGAACAAAATCACAGCGCTTCTGTAAAACAAAAAAAAAAAAAAGAAGATACCAATCTGGACAAGTATCAAAAATCTCAAAAACAAATCTAATAAAGCTGAAATTTTAACTAAATGAAAACATTGTGAACAGAAAAATGGTTAATTAGACTAATAATCCACATAACGCAAATCATTTTAAGATATGAAAATTATAATGTATTTCTTGCTTTCTCATTGAAATATTAACTCCTTAATGTAATTTGAGATTCATGATGAGATCTAAAATAAAAATGAATTGAGGAAAGGTTTAAGGGTGATTCTTAAGGAGCAGTATCATGTCAAAACATTAATTTATTAATCTGATAACGCCACTCCTTTCGTTTAATTCAAGTGTGAAATATCAAGAAAATGACATATAATTATTATTACTGTGTTGACATCAATTAACAGTGATGTAGATGATAGCGTATATTGTATTTGAAGCTTATGTTTATGAATACTACTGTAAGTTTGCCATTCGCGAATCCAGCTAAAAAGTTACATCAAAAGAAGTTACGCCAAAGCCATAATTCAGTTTCTTTCAAAATATATATTTTTTTTCGGAAATTCAAAAAAGCAAGTTAAAAAAAAACACGAAACTATCGTTTTCAGTCCAATAGGAACACATTGATAAACACGAAAAAAGCTGCGTTTGAAAACGCAAATGTAACCACTCTCTTACGACGTTTAACCTTTATCTGAATATAAGCTCTATTAACTATACATAAACTATTTACTTTATATTTGAATATATTATTGTTGTTGCAGTTACGAGACTGGGATCCCACAATCACCTCAGAACTCGACATCGACACAGTGCTCGAACACATCAATACGTTCACAGTGATAGACGAAGAGTTTCTAGGCAACGGGATCCATTATTATTTCACGCGTCGCTACGGGTTCCCGTGGGAAAAGATACCAGCTGTTATACCGGGAGGAAACAGTCTAGATGCCTTTTTGGTAGGTTTATGTGGTTCCATTTATATATTTTTTTGTAAATATAAATTAGAGTAAGAGATAGATATAGAGCGAGAGAGAGAAAAAAACAGATTGAGAGAGAGAGAGAGAGATAGAGAGAACGGGACAGAACAAATAGAATGAGTTAGAGAGAGGTTGAGAAAATCTTAAAATTTTGATCTGAAAGACACAGAGTTTCTAGGCAACGGATTTCATTATTATTTCACGCGCCGCCACGGATTTCCATGGGAAAAGATACCGGCTGTAATACCCGGTGGAAACAGTCTAGATGCCTTTTTGGTAAGAAATATTTTACATAATGTTTAAAGGGTATGCGAAAATGTCATAGGCCCAGATTTTAAGCGAACTGATGATAACAGAGAGAGAGAGAGAGAGAGAGAGAGAGAGAGAGAGAGAGCGAGAGAGATAACGATGAAACTAGAGAGATGTATGAGGGTGATAGATGAAGAGTTTCTAGGCAACGGGATCCATTATTATTTCACGCGGCGCTACGGGTTCCCATGGGAAAAGATACCGGCTGTGATCACCGGAGGGAAATAGCCTTGATGCATTTTGGTATGTACATATATATGTGGTTTAATATATATTTTTATAAATGTAAGTTGAAGTGAGAGATAGAGAGAGCGAGAGCGAGAGAGAGAGAGAGAAAGTGAGCGAGAGAGAGAGAGAGAGAGAGGAGAGAAATCGGGGAAAAAGATAATGAGTTAGAGAGAGGACGGGAAAAGTGGGAGATAATTATTTCACACGTTGCTATGGGTTTCCATGGCAAAGATACCGGCTGTGATGCCCGGAGGAAATAGCCTTGATGCATTTTTGGTAAGAATTGTTTAATTTCAAATTTACGGGGGATGCGAAAAGGACCTAGACATAAGCGAACTGATGACAAAAGGTAGGCAGAGAGAGAGAGGAGAGAATGAGAGACAAAGACAGAAAGAAAGAGAGAGAGAGAGAGAGAGACAAAGACAGACACAATGAGAGATAGAGAGAGCGAGAGGAGAGGAGGGGGATAGGTTAGTATAAAATAAGAGGACGGTTAGGGATAGTCTGGATGCGTTCTTGGTAACCTTAGTGGATTAGAGAGAGAGAGAGAGAGAGAGAGAAAGGGAGAGAGAGGGCGAGAGAGAGAGAAACTATATCATATGAATGCAACAAAAAAGATAATCGTAGCAACTAATTCATGGTATTTGTCCTTAAAGAATGTCTTGTGGACTTGTATCTTGTAACTCTAGCTTACCGCGATTTATAAAACCTATCCAGAAGTCTTAGATTAATCCAGTGATTAGTATTTATAGGCCCAAAAAATATTCAGAGCATTTTGTTATTTTTAAACTTTTATGGAAGCAAAGGGCTATTCAGTTTACATTTAAACACCTGCAAGGAGAATAATTTAAAACATTTAATGTTATAAACTTGTCGATTTGATTGATGCATATATATTTAGTATAAAGAGAGAACTCCGATGAGTAGGTGAATATTAAAATGTCGATAGCTCAATAGGTCATCTTCAAACTGAGTACATAATAAATTAGAGGTTCTGAAATTAAAAAAAAAAGTTTTATGTCTAAATAATGCAAATAAACACTATACATAGTCGTCTAGAGCTTTATAAGCATAAATCAAATATATGCATATGTAAAGTTTTAATTTAACTGAGCCCTTTTTACTTGATAACTTATTAGAGATAGAGAGATAGATAGTAACTTATCGTGCTATAGACTCTAGTGTAGTTGTGGTTTTGATGATCAGCATAAACATATAGATTCTATGCATGTTCTGAGTTTAGATGATCTATACAGTTGACACCATATGAAACCAAAAAAAAGCTTACTCGAAAATGACCAACAATAAGGTCCTCATAATTATCTTATGTAGACTTCTATTGTTTTAATGTTCTTCCTCGTAGATCACTGTTATCTCTGTCAGAAGCCATTGACCAATGACCCAATCAAAATATAACATTACTTTGATATTCATGACGCATATATATTCATACATATTGCCTCAGCCATAAATAGTATTGCATAATTTATAACTGTTCATATTACTTATATATGGTTTAGTTTTTACTACTGTTTTAACACCTGTACATGATAAAACTTGGTACAAACCGATATAATGTACTCAACAAAAGTCTTGCATCACTTGCGTTATGTTTTACCTAAAGATTGGTGCAAAACCTTTGTTGAGTGCCTTTATATGTTCAGTCATGTTTCAGTTAATTGCAGTCTCATGAATATGGATTACGTACAATTTTTGAGATATCGATCGATAACGATGATAAGGATGATCGTAAAGAATGTGCTATTGAAGGGATCCATGCATAAGTGTAATTTACATATAATACATATTATGAGACTTGTTAAACGCTAAAAACACAAGACGCCCACGGACGGCAAGACGTCCAAGAACCCTAATTTGGGTCGTTATGAAAGTTGTCTGGACTTTCGCGTTTGTCGCGGATAAAGATATGACACTGCACATTCGTCGCGTCAGAGACGGGTGTAAGCATGCAGTTCATTAGGCGCCAAGACGTCCAAAAACTTCGATATCTGCCCAACGTAGGTCGTCCTCTCAAGCTTACGTCCGAATACGACCTATTATGAAAGATTAGACCGAGTGGGACCCCTCATCTGAACGGTACCATTTTCTAAAATACGTTATTATGCAATAGTAGAATTAACATCTGTTACGTCATTTACTGCTAGCTATCGTCTTTATCGAATTTTGGAAGTTGATTTTACATTTTTTTATAGTGTGACCTTAAAACACCGAGAGTTATGTTTCACAAACGTACATAAAATGGGATGCAATATGTAAAGCGAAAATATAAAAAGCATTAACAACTTCGTTTTCGGGACTTTGTGACCGGTTTACCAAAGTGATGTGAAAAAAACTACTTAAGCGTATTTCACATTTTTTATGCAATACCTCTTCAGCCGTTAAGCATCATTACGGGACTTTGTGGTCATTCATTTAACAGATTCTTCATTGTTTTAATGTGCGATAGTTGAAAAGTTTTAGTCGTAAAGATTATGATAATGAGACCTATACGTAATGTGTAATGAATGTAAATTCAGAAGGATGGGCATGTAAATTACAGAATAGTTGAGGGGACCCAATCGCACTCAGTATGTTATCATGCAACGTCATATAAACGTTATTCAGGCGGTTGTTTAATACAACAAAAATAAGGTTTTGCACAGCAACGGTATCGTTTGTAATTATAATAATCAAACTTCTGCGATGCGACCGTGAACAATATTTCCCGATTGCGATCATGCTTATATTCAGAATTATTTCCACTCGGTATTGGACGTCAACACAACGTAGCTTTTTGAAGTGACGTCAAACGGACGTTATTATTTTGACCAATACGAACGTTTTCCTGACGTCCAGTTTATGATAAGACCAGTTTCAATTTGTTGGTACATGTCGCTCTTGTCATCTTATAACGCTTTAATATTTACTTTCATTTAAACTTAAGAAGTATTCAATATCCGTAACAAGTCCTAAACACGTTCCATTTTGAATATAGATTATAATCATATCTTCAAAATTTTACTCGGCGAATATAGAGCTCTTAGGTCAAGGGTAACAGTAAAACAAGGGATGGGCCATCAAGCTTTTCCCAGTCTGTGTAAAACCTCATCATGACCTCATGGTGATCTCATATGAGCTAATTTTAGGTCACCATGAGCTCATGATGACGTTTTGTGTAGATAGGGATGGACATGACGATCATGCTTTATCCAGGCTCATTGGCTGGGTTCACATTTCGTCAACGTCTGGAATATCCTTATTTGTTACAATTATATGTTCTTGAATAAAATGAGCAACAAATGTGCGCAAGACAATGAATGAAATGTAGCAGAAAATCACTGAAGTCTAGCTTGACGATTGTTTTTGTTGGGAGAGATGATTTCTGAGTGCAGCTGTTTCCCTATTAAAGATGGTCAATAATTTTCATTTACATGTATATATTGTTCGTCTTCAATTCAATTCATTGAATAAATCGAATTGAACCTTTTTTGTTCTATTTATTTCTTTTCACAGAAGAAGCTCAATACTATTTACTCAAAGACTCAAGAAAATGTTCAACAATGAATAAATATCGTTTGATATACGATAGAACAATAAATATGCCATAGTTTTTCTTGTCAATTCATCTCTTTTTATCTTTTTTTTGTTTTACCTATTGATTTATTGTATATACGTTTTATATGAACAGATTTGGTACACCATGTTGCTAATTGTGTATGATTATTTTATAGATCTGATACACGATGAAGAACACCAGTATAGCGGGCGTTGACGTCACAGACGCCATTTTCACTCTATATCAGGGCGAACTCAACATAACCGATCCCGCTACGCAATCCGCTTTCGTTCGTCAATACAACGAACTCGTATATAATGCCAGTTTTTGTTTCAATGGTATTTTAGATGCGGTTCACATTGGACAAAACGAGGAAACATTCACAAAACAGCTGTGTTCATCGAATTTCTGCATCAATACAAATTTAATCAACGTTCATATATATATTGTTTTGCATTTACATTTTATGTATCTCTGTATCTACCTAATCTACGCCATACATGACGCCATCTCAGGGGAGTAATGCTAAAAATATACATTTTTTTAAATCATCATTTTTTTACATGGTTTTGCATGATAAAACATATATTGTTGTATCTATTTATTTTTAATAGATGTGGTACACGATGAAAAACACCAGTATAGCAGGCGTTGACGTCACAGACGCCATTTTCACTCTACATCAGGGTGAACTCAACATTACGGACCCAGCTACGCAATCAGCGTCCGTTCGCCAATACAACGAAGTCGTTATCACAAAAGCCAAATACCCGCTCTACTACAAAAAGGGCCTGGGTGTCATTGGGTGCCTTGAGTACTTCTTAGCCAATGAGAACTCGCCGTATTATCTATTAGCGAAACGGTCGCGGAAGTATATACGTAGGGTTATAAAGGGCAAGCCAGTGACGTTGAGTTATTATTGCAAGATTCATAAGACGGATAATATACAACTCGTTGAGACGAATGGGACAATAATTAATAAGAAAATGGAGGAGGTGCATTGATTGATCTTTATCATTGTTTGTTAGTTTAACATTATATCAGTCATCTATTGTTTATTTATTTGTTTGTTTGTTGGCGGGGGGAAGGGGTGGAGAGGGTGGAAGGGGAGAGAAGAGTAAAATATTTTTGATTTTGTGTTGGGATGTGGGGATATGTGGTGTAGGGATTTGAGTGGTATTGGGATGAAAAGGGGTCCGTATGTACCAAATACTAGACGATAAGATTGTTTTATTCATTGTGCTTTCATCTAAATAATATTTTTCTTAAATATAAACTTATTTTAAAATAGTTCAGGTATATTGTGGTAAGCTCGTGTTTGGTTTGGATGTGGTAAAGGCATGTTCACCATGATCAAACTTACCCAAAGATACATGTTCAAATTACTGAATGCCATATACTTGAGACATTTTAAAACGGGTTTTAGATCTATTTAGGTTTGACCAAACCACATTTACAGTTTAGTTTGATTTTATTTAAGGTCGTTATTCAAATTAAGAATAATTCAAATACGAAACAAATTTAGTGTCAGATGAACAACTCTATTTTTATTCATGTATGTTTATACAACGAATAATATTATGATAATGGGAATAACTAAAGGGATTTCATAACATGTAACTAAAAACCGTTCAGCTTTGCTCAATTAGTTTAGAATTACATATATGTATGTATTTGAGTAATATAGTGCAATGCTTGGCATGTATGTAGAGTTTTGAGTTATAAACGAAATTCATTAAAACTTTTATGTTAAGAGCACGCAATGTATTCTATAAACATACTCATAATGATGTTATATTTTGACATCAAGTCGAATCGATTTAGAAACGATCATCAATCAACTACATGTACACATGTATATGAGTTATCGACAGGTTTGTTTTCATTGTGTGTTCTTAAAGGCAAAATTAATCAATAATGAAAATGAATATGTCATCATATTAGCCATAACTCGTAGTTCTTATACATGCTCTGAGGAAAATCATAATATTTGATCATATTTTCATGATTTTTTACATAATACGTAATTATATTAAGGTGTGCTTTATACATTTACATGCAAATTCAAATATATATACTAATGTTTTCAGAATGAAAATCAAGTCAAACTTTTGCTTAATTTTAAACTTACACGAGTACAATTATATCATCAAAATCCACTGCACTCTAAATGTATTCATTGTAAATAGTTATCAGGGGTTAATCTAATTATCAGAGTTTGCTGAAATCCGGGTCTTAAAATGTTATATCAAGATTAATATGGATTCAGTCATTCATTCCGTATACACGTACATGTATTTATCCGGAAATATATTGGACAGAAACATTTTAGGTGGGAAACGTTTTTCCGAAGTTGTCCATTATGGAAACGTCATTATGGAAACGTCACTATGCCACGACTTGATATCATATGACGATCATTGTGCTCCTATCTTTAAACAATACTGTCACATTAATATCGAATGTAAGACAAAGG
The DNA here is from genome assembly GCA_001703475.1 of Hydroides elegans. Classification (NCBI taxonomy): domain Eukaryota; kingdom Metazoa; phylum Annelida; class Polychaeta; order Sabellida; family Serpulidae; genus Hydroides; species Hydroides elegans. The sequence goes on along the minus strand of LQRL01166928.1, from coordinate 9,630 downwards.
TTTATTCGTAAATCAAGCAATGAATTAATATAATGTCACATTAATGTATTGAATATGTGAGTTGTAAGTGCCCAATTGTCCTGCACGTAGAATCTACGATTGAAAATACGAAAAAAAAATTGCAAACCAAAATGCGGCAGTTTTTTTACTACAATTATTATGGCCAATTTATAATGAATCCCAAATCATACTTTACTATGACATATTACCTTTACGGTACGGTGGATTTCTTTTGAAATAGTACACAAATACTGTTTTTACAGAAACTCTATTTCTTAACACCATATTCCCCCCTCCCAAATTAAAAAAAAAACATAGATATAAATAGTTTTGAATTTTCGCGTATCGTTCTTCTGGAATATTAGGACCCCTATTTAAATTATCAAAATGTGTTTATTCATATATAAGACAGTGGATTCAAACACTGTTTAAACAGGACTGATACAGTAATCTTGCAACTCGGCAAAAAGCCTAACGACGTTTCATTGGTTTCATTCAGTTTACAGCCATTTAATTATTTTACTGATGGTGCTTTATAATCATATGCCTATTTAAATAAACATACTGTCATTTTACTTTGAGCATTTCAAATAACTTAAATATATATTAGCGTAGTAAAATCTCAAATACACAACTACAGTATTTTTTGCAACGTTGTAGTTATTTAAAACGTTTTGAAAATGTTGCTTGTTGATGTCAATCCATATCGATACCGTAGCTTCCTGGTATACGAAAAGAAGTGATCAATAGGTGTGTCAATACAAACTCAGTGCAATCTAATTTTAAACACTTTTCGCTCAAATTAAGGCTATAACGAAAGTCCAGGTTATGTCAGTGTATAATTATAATATAATGGTAAAGCATTTATACATTGTACTTGCAATGATCCAGATATGTAATTATCAATATTCATCTAGACCTGTGCAATGGCAAAGGTTTAATAAAGCTACGACAGCAGTTATTTAGAAATATTTAATTCAATCTGTTACCGACATGTTCTTAATAGGAGCTGGTTTTCGATAGAAGGTAAGGCAATTTTTTTAAAATTGAATTTATCATAACCAATGTTTCGATTAATTGGTTTTATAAAAACGGTTCAAAGCATCATTTACTTAATCCATATAATAATATAGCTTGTTGTTTATATATTAATTTAATTTGATTAACTTGATTTATAACAGGATCCACCATGTCATCTATAACGGAGGCCCCCTGGTTGCTAGTAGCAGCCATCGACTTCGGGACGACCTTCAGTGGATACGCGTTTTCGTTCAAGACGTCGCCAGAAAATATCACCATGAATAAGAACTGGGGAGGAAACGTAGGGTTTGCCGTAAGTATTCGTGTTTGAACGCTTTAAAACTTATTCTTTCATTATAAAAAAAAGGAACGTATAATTAATGTCAATTTTCGAATTTACATGCAAGTTTTCATCCTTTCAGGGTGTTCATCGTCTACTCTTGACAAACGTAAAACTCATAACCTATACTTTAAGTCAGGATCCAAAGCAACCGCCAAAATTACATTATAAAGCGCACAAACATATATATACATGTACATGTATTCCGAAAAAAAAAAAGCAAACTGAGACATGCATTAAACATTCTTGTTCCGAATATCACCAATTATCGAGTAAATATAGTTACTTCCTTATATATTTTGTTGGCCTTACTTATCTATTTCATATCAATAACAGGATAATGTGCGTTCAAAAAGTCAGAAAAAACGTTGTTATGTGATGTGCGTGGTTGATATATCATAAAAAATTGCTTTGCCCAAACAACCCTAATTCTATATAATTTCTTTTGGTGGAAAATATTTACCATGTTTTCCAACAACAACAATTGACAATGTGTATTTCATTTAACTTATCCGTTATATATTTTGTCGCATTTTTGGTTCATATATCTCATATCTTAAAATGGATTCAGTAATGGATTCCTAAACTTAAATGCTCGCTTATTTTTTAAACTCGCTTTTGTCTCAGTTTACTAGTCGCACACATCCGTTTTTTTTCGGACAATCATGGTTTGTTGACTTCGGATCCGACGCGGAATAACCCATATCGTTTCTGTGTCTTTTTAATTTTTAACCAATTAATAATTGAAAATGAAGGATCACAATGATTGTAATTCTTCATTTTGCGTTTCAGTCCTTGACAAATTTCACATCCGTTTTAACCGATCAAAATAGCCGATTGGTTTGCCTTTAGAATCAACGCGTAATCAAGAAAATTAGATTCTGTATCATTTTGTTATTTTATTTATAAATTGTGATTCTCAATGTTTCGTTCCAGTCCTACAAGACACATACCTCCGTATTAACAGTCCAAAATGGCGACTTTGTGGACTTCGGAATCGACGCGGAATAAAGACACATTATTTCTGTATCCTTTTGTTTTTTCATATATAAATTGTGATTTTTTGTGTTGCTTTTCAGTCCTACAAGACGCATACTTCGGTTCTGACCGATCAAAATGGCGACTTTGTTGACTTTGGTTTCGACGCGGAGGACAAATACGCAGGCGCATTGGAGGACGAGGATACACCGGATGTGACGTACAAGCTATTCCGTCATTTCAAAATGGTCCTCCATAAATCAGGGGTAAGCACATACGTAGTCGTAAGATTCTTCCTATAAGGTGCGTCGAGAGAGATCGGAATGCTGTCATTTTTTGTCACAGTCGAAGCGAAAACGCGGTAGCAACGATACATTTACGTAATCCAACGGTAAAGTTATATCCTCTTGACAATCGACATTCTTATAACCGAAAGTTGCCGGCTGGGTTCTTTTACTTTTAAATGCAAAGCGTCTTAAGTTTTTATTTGACGGGGTCAGTAAAGTGCAATGCTACGTATAAAACATGGCTGCTATTTTCTTCATTAAATACGTACGGAGTATTATGCATCTTTTTACGTGAACGCGGCTTAAGAACAACAATAAAACAATGTAATCATTTGAATTGTGTGCATTTTGCACGATAATTTGTACCTTTATGTTGAACGATAATTTGTAGCTTTTAAATAAAACAGAAATATGAAACTTTTCATTACCAGAAACTTGGTCGAAGTACCCAGATCGACACCATAGATGGCAAATCGAAGGCATCTGCTTTGGAAATCTTCGCGCATGCTCTGCGTTATCTGAAGGGACACATGCTTGAAGCAATTAGCAAGACTACGTCGCAGTGAGTATTATATTACGTTGACAGTTCCCAGTCGACACAGAACCTCATCATGAACTCATGGTGACCTAAACTTAACTCTTATGAGGTCAACATGAGGTAATGATGACGTTTTGTGTAGACTGTGTTGTCCTTAATATATAGTTCATTTTGAGTATTGTTTGCTGAGAATAACTCTACCTCTCGATAGGACAGGTTTTTGGGACTTCCAAATCATATAGTTTGTGTCAATGCTACGTCTTGTCGAGATCAATCGTGTTCGCTCAGTACATGTTCGGTTTATCACAACGTGTATACTTTTTTGATAATTAAAAAGCACGATACTTCATACATGCATAGATATGATTGTTCAATTTCGTACCACGTGACATATTTTGCCTTGCTCAATAGGGCACCAGAAGGAGATATGATTCGATGGGTCGTGACTGTTCCTGCCATCTGGACAGAGGAATCGAAACAATTCATGCGAGAAGCGGCTTTTAAGGTAGATCGCGTCAGAATAATAAATTATATTACGCTTTATTTATATTGATAGGACCCGGTTTGAATTGTGTGATTTTTTCAAGGTAAATAAATTTGACAAGTCTATGGAATGGAATCTGGTTTGAATATGAAAATACTCGGAAAAACATGGGTAAAAAATAAACGAAACAAAAGTTGCAAAATGAATTCGCAAGAATAGCAACGTCTTAATAAACCATAAAAGGGACATCGCCGGTGATTTCTCGTCATGTTTTTGTTCTTGAATGACGCAACAGTGATTGGATCAAAAACTGACTAAACCATAGAATGTCAAAATGCACATGTTTTTTTAACAAATAAATGTTTTTATCAATTTTATCACGCAGGCGCAGTTGATCAGTACGAAAGACAGCCGGAAGTTGGTGATCGCCTTGGAACCGGAAGCAGCGTCGCTTTGTTGTCGCCGCATGGACATCGCCAAGTATCCAGAGGGAAACGTCTCGATTCAGACGGACACTAAGTACTTGGTCATCGATGCAGGAGGTTTGTATATGTTTCGATAGCATTAAGCGTCAATCTCTTTAACAAAAACAAAAACATGTTCGGACCTTTTTTCAGGCTGCTTTAGCAATTTATTCCAGTGTGAAGCGACGGATCAACACAGGGTCAATATTAACTTACTTTTAACTACGAAAAAGTATATATGTATAAATGTTCACTAGCGAATGAATTTTGTATCTCCATTCTAATAAGGTCGACGTTGTCTAGTTTTCTTCAAATGTTCATTTTTATATTTATTACTTTTTGTATTC
>LQRL01166927.1:60613-75167 GCA_001703475.1 Hydroides elegans | reverse complement strand
CTATTTCAAGACAGTTATATTTGGTGGTTATTGCATAATTATCTTCATATAAGGTTGATGAGCGAAGAGTATCATACAAAATGGTTAAACAATAACTTGTTCCATATATACCTAAATTTATATCTCTTCACTATGCTATCGAAATATTTATGAGACCTTTATTGGTTTGCCGTTGTTTATTTGTTTTTCACGTAGTTATAAAACCTAATAAAATTAACTAATTTCGTCCTGGATTCGCGTCATGAATAATTTTATGAGAAGTGTTATTATGAATTGCCGTAAATAACATACTTTTAACATCTAAGAGAATGAAGTAATAGTTATGCATACGACCCTTGAATCCTTCTTTATTTCGCCCGACTACATTGCACTATAAACTATGTTTGAAGAGAATATTGGTCGTGTTTCTTTATTGTCAGCCAAGTAAGCCAAGTCAGCCAAGTAAGCCAAAAACGCGTTTCTTTACTGTCAGCCAGATAAGCCAAGTCAGCCAGAATGTCAGCCGGCTGAAGCTGGCTTATCTGGCTGAAGTTTGTCACGTGACGCAATGTTTTGATTTTACGTTTTGTTTATTTATTTTTAAACTTATGTTTTAAAGTTTAAATATGACTTTTTGATTGCAATATATATCCAAATAAACAGTTTAAACATTTTTATAATTGTTTGCGTCGGATTTTGTTCAAACTGCTTGGAATTCACCTAGAAATTGAGCCACTTCAGCCGGGATCTGTTTCTTTAATCTTTTTTTTTTCCTGGCTGACGTTTTGGCTTACTTGGCTGACTTGGCTGACCATAAAGAAACACGACCATTGTGTTTAGTTCCCCTGGATTATATTGATTTAAGTTCTTCGCTTTTTGAGTGGGTCGCAACTACCTTTAAATCTAAAGTACCTTCAAATTTAAGCATAAATGTAATTATGATATTTTTTCGACGGTGTAATTATTGTTTCCATAAATATCTAAATAATTGAATTAGGGTTGCATTTTTTCAAATTGTTGATAATGCATATCTGCTTGTGCTGAATTTTTAATACTTATTTTATGAAGAAAATTCCCTCAAAAGCCCTTAAATGACAGAATATATTACCATATTTCTAACAGCTTCGGTCAACAAAAACTACCTTTCACTTTAACATAAAAGTTAATAATGAACTTAATTTCCTTTGATAACTATGCATGTAGCCAACTTATACGATTGATTTACATTTTTCCATTGAGTGTAAGTTATAGAGCAATTGAAGAGCTGTTGTTTGATTGTGTTGCATAAAATGATAAACTGTAGTTCACTTTGCTTCATATGCTAATCAGTCGAATATGCCTTGCATGGAGTTTCCTTTCGCAATAACCCTCATAACCTATCGTCGAGATACATCAACCGTTCAAAGCCCATATTTTAAAGATTCGTTTAGATAGGCTATATAGTTCATACTAGTCGAATCAGATTATGACAACAATCAAGAAAATAGAACAATTATGAAAATATAATCGGTGTTACTTCGGGAAAATGCATAATTCTTCTCAGGATGGTCACCTCATTAGGGCATCCCCCATCCCTAATAGAGTGTTTGGGCAAATTTGAGGAATCCACTAGAATGACGTCAAAATGACGTAAACAAAACAGTAACAAGCCATGTGATTGGTTATATTTGGGAAATCCAGGCGACTAACACAAATATTTTTATTTTGGCACAAACTCTCTATTGTAACAAGCCAAAATATGATAGCTATTTACAAAACAGTTAACTATATGCCTCTTATAGATACACTGCCACACATACTTTGTAAAACATTGCTTCTTGTAGAACATCTGATTCATATGGTCCTAAACGGTATTATTCTAAGAATACAAACAAGTTTCACCTTTGTTTCTTGACATAAGGAATAATGTCTCTGTTCTAAAACAGGAATGCAGCTAAATATAGCTGTTTTCAAAACTTTATTCAGGATCTTTTCAGACCTCCTGTAATGTTTTTTATGTCCGTCGCTTTAGCACATAATTGTTCTCTGATAGTACACTTAGGCCGGTTGACTCCAATCATAACTTTATGATGTGCTTCTCAATTTTTATTATAAGCGTTATGTAATGTTATTGTCGTCAATTTTTATTGTAACGTTCTGGGGGGTTTAAGTCTTTATTTCCACCAATGTTACAACACTATATTAATGAGACAGCTGTCAAATTATTACGTGTTTTGATACAATACTAAACCGTTCATTAATTAGGTGATTATATTATGTGAAGTGTTAAGATTTCGGATTACATTCAGTGAGGTGGTAAAGAATATAAATTACGATAAATGTTATATAATGTTCGACTTTTATTGTTTTATCTAATCATATGATTCGAATAAATCTTGTTTACAATATAATATTATAACATGTATAAACAAATGCGTTGTATCAAATAATAGAAACAGCATGAACGTGCGATTACATGCATGTTACAGCATTTTGCAGCATCATTAAAATGACCTTCAAGACTCCTTACTTTACATTTTCATTATACCAGCCCTTCAATAAAAGCTCAAAGCGCTTTATTCATGTATTTTATATATGTTTCCAGGGCGACACCGTATTTGACGAGATGATGCTGGTCAAACACAAACATGGTCCGGGGCTCTACGACTGCCATTTGCCACATTAGGAAAGAAAGTCGAACTTGCAACTGAATTGCAATGAAAGACGTGACATGAACAGTTTCAAAGGCAATTCATATCGGACAGCTTAGAGATTTAAATATAGAGATACAAATTTCGTGATATAAGGTCAAGTTTGTGTTAAAATGAGATATATGTTTATGGGAAATCTATTCAATGTGCAGTTGTTCTTTTCGAAAAAAAATATTGTGAGAATATAGCTTCCACTTGCTATATTACTATAACTTATCTGGATTCTAACGATGTTATGATTTTTGGATTTTAATTGAATGTTTCTCTTTACATTCTCTTTGCGCAGGTCATACTAAGACACAAATCTCTAATAAAATGGTCTAATAATTATTCTCTGATTTTAAGTACATGTGTATGTATGGCTTATCTGTATTTTTTATATTATTACGTAATTTTTATTCGAACAATTACGATGATATTCAAATATCCGTACTTCGTGATGTGAATTAATTCATGTTGATCTGGTTTGATTTTCAATATGATAATAATACAAAAATGTATTTGTATATTTGTATTTAATTGTATTTAATTGTATTTGACTGTATTTAAATGTAAATTCTAATGACATACATGAAGTCATTTATAAGCCACAAATAGTGTTGCGTTGAATAATTTTATTATCTTTTTTTATACATGTATCATAGTTTATATCTTTTACCATGTAACATTTAAGGATTCGATTAGTTGTTATAAACCTATTTGAAAAAACAATATTGGTTATTTGAAAAAAAAATATAAATCGCTGAATTCTGGTCTTCTTAAATTTTCTCATTGAGTTTTTTAAAGAAAAAACGTACATTGTATATCTCTTATAAGCCTGTTGGATTGATAAGACATTATTATAGCGATGATAAGATATATAAATTATGTATTTATATCATGTTAACCTGTGTTGAAGTACTGTCGCTGATAAACAGAGACTACTTTAATAAATTAATTTCTTCTTTGTTTAATGCAGTCTTTGTAAGTTATAATCAGATGGACTGTTAATAAATTGCAAACAGTCCATGCGCAGAGTATTACAAATTCGTGTTCTTCGTTTGAACAATGCAATCATGATGATCCATAGAGTGTGATTTATATGTCTCGGTTTAAAAATGGCGAGCATCGAAAGTTTATATTTAGGTATCGCCAGTTCCTCATTTGAGTTTTATTTATCCGTTGAGTAGGTCGAAAGTGTTAATGAGAAAAAAAGATAAACTTTCAGAGTAAGAGGATGTGAAATATTGATGAAACACATGCAATAATAATTGTGATTAAACATCAAACCATATACCTTCGTAATTTTGGTATACGGACGGAATTTCAAAGTTGGTATTTTTGTCCGTAGGTTTAGCTATTTTGTTTTTGAGGGTTTATTTCAATATCATGATTATTTAAGTATAAGAATACGTTATTTGAAAGTCTTTTACCGAGCTTTGTATTGGTATTTTTTAGAAATAAATTCGTTATGTGGTCAAGCAGAAGTTCTTTTTTCCAACCTTTTTTCATTGCTGATCTATGGTGTTACTGATGGACTGTTAAGCGGTTTAAATTAATCATTAAATTGTTATAAGAAAAACAAATGCAATAAATAAGCTAAGCTTAATCAGGTGTATATGTGGGTGTAAATGGCTTTACAGGTGTAACTTTGCATAAATTAATCTTTCAACTTCAAGTGCTTTAAGCTTGACTTGGTCTTATAACATTCTTTTAAAAAAAGAAGGGTGTCAAAGTAAGGAGTTGCGAATTTAAATAAGACTTTTATGTGATATGTAATTTTTACTGGAGTGATAAAAGGATCCGTTCATATGTAACGTATGAAAAACGGAGGTTATGGCACGAAAAACGTTGAAAAAAATGTTAAATACTTCAGTCGATGATATAACCATTGTAACTTAATCAGTTCTCGCCGATTGTTTTATTATTAAATTGTATGCCTCTTGTATGAACACGTGTCGCTTTATCAACGACCAGTGCAAAATTGTAATAAAGTTGAACTACTAAAATGGAAAAGTTGGGGACGTTGTAAATATTGATTGCATATCATAAAATAAGGGTTTTCTTATGTCTAATGTCTATGTTTGTATAATGAATATCAAAATATGTTTATTCGGTATTTAAAAGTACAATCAACGGTATTCCCAATTATACTTTACTTATTTTTACTATTTCATGTGAGAGTTTCATATGAAAACCCTTTTTTTTCAAATCCATATCGATATTCCGGAAAATCGGGGAAATTCCGGAAAGTAACATTGGAGTAATGTTTGTATATCATTACCAAAGTGAATAAAGCATTGTTAAACAAGCAAAAAAGATCACAAAACACCATTATTTCTTTTCAATAGTATTGACACTTAATTTTTTTTTATTGCTTGTTTGTCAAGAGTAAACATAATTCACGTGATAAAAAAGAGTTTTTTTGCGCTTGTTACATTTAATGTATCAATAAATATCATATTTCTCCCCGTGGAACGGAGGGATATCGGTTTGGACTTGTCCGTCCGTCTGTCCGTCTGTCTGTCCGTCCGTCTGTCTCACCCTGAGGGTTGGTGTCTTGTAGACATCACATCGCCATCACTGAACGTACCTAGAGGTTTTGTCTCTCCATATTTGATACAAACAAGGATTATAGATGTGCAACGTTAAGTTTCCGTTTGATCGACGTAAAATTACCAGAATTACAGCCCTCTGAACTAAGTCGAAATTCATGTTTTATTTGCGCTTAGGGTGGGTGTCTTGTAGACATCACATCGCCATCACTGGACGTGCCTAGAGGATTTTTCTCTTCATATTCGATACAAACAATGGTTATAGATGTGCAACGTCAAGGTTTCCGTTTGATCGACGTAAAATTGTCGGAATAACAGTGGTCTGAACATAGAATATAAGGAAAGATTTTGCGCATGTCGTGATGTAACGAGCAAAGGAATGTTGTGATAAATGGGTGTGAGAACGACGTTATGAAAAAGACGCAGTGAGAAAGACGTGAGAAAGTCGTTATGAAATAACACTGTGAATAACAAAATGCATTTGCCGGTCACCATAACATTTTATCATGTGTCAGAACGGTATCTTATGGAGTCCACATTTTGATAGATGAATATGGGTACAAATTTTTCTGTCTTTCTCATATTTGAATTATAGCCCTCCGAGAAGGTTGTGCTTGTTTGTGACAATAACCTGCACGGGGGATACTGCTGCTATCTGACAGCATCTAGTTTAATTATTTGTCAAAGTTTTATGATACAAAAGTCATCATAATATTGATGAAATAAATGAAAGGATACACTTTTGTGATCATATGATTTATTACCTCTCTTTTACCCCCAATACCATACCAATTTGATTGGTTGTTTCTAAAGCTTAGCTGGTCATGCTACAGCTATTTGTCTCAAATACAATTTTATAATTTATTTCGAAGCAAGAGCGTTAGCAAAATCCTATATTCTAAATTTAACAAAAATCCAAAAAAGAAATGCAGTATTTGTAGCAACATATAAGATATAATCAGCATATATTTTACATAAAATGGAAAGTTTGGAAATGGAAATGTTTAAACAATGTTTAAACAATGTTAAATGCAATGCCAGACAAAGTATATAAACCGACAAATAACGATATTCAATGAAAAGAATCAAAATAAACGATAGTTAGAAATACTACCCTCTTATTTTCTCACCAATATTTGTAGCGTTAAACCTGCATAAACAAATAAACGAAAAAATATCAAATCCGAAAAATCCTCATAAAAGCAACATACGAAACAACATAGAAATCTAATGAGAAAAATAACTGCGTGGAACTTAGGACGTTTAAAATGTGTTATATCACTAAATGATTTCTTAAAATTGGTTTATTTCCTCCCAAATTATTTTCTTTGTTTATTTGAGATTAATATACTCAGTCTTTCACAGTCAGTCCTTGCTTAAAATCGTCCATAACCGACTGAAAATCCACCGACCCCTTTGGTAAATCGGCTTCAATTCCTTCCTGAACATCATACAGCGCTAAATCAACACCATACCACGTATTTTCCCGCTCCTTCTGAGAACGATTGTCTATGACATTCAACTGAGATTTATCCTTATTGTTATCCGCATCATCACCACTGTTCCTATTTTTCAATATGCCAACTGGTTTCACACCTTGTGGTAGTACCCCTATTTGCACCGAATAGCGCCGACGCAGAATCGGTTTCTGTGCCAATGTGGGAGATCGTGAAGGAGAGTTTGAACCGCCGTTTCGAATGTTTTTCGCTCCAACAGCGGAACCACTTATAAAGGCACCACGTGGAGTACTCGAAGCAATAGGTGTTGTAAAATTATGCGGATAACCCTTTGTGGTTCCATTTAGGTTATCCAAGCTGTGTTTCCTCACACGTGGAGAGGATGGATTCTTGTTGCTAAGCGATGAAGGGGTTTTCTCGGAGCTGAGACGTCGTACTCTTGGAGTTGTCGCTGCGTCGAGCGATGGCGGTTCGCGAAAAGCGATTGCTGGCAGCGATTTGCGACGCATTCGGTCCGCCATGTTGTTGGTTGTTAGACCTCGACTTAATTTGTTTGATTTTAGCTATTTATTATAATATCGATTGATATCCAGATTTTACGGAAATCCGTCAATAATTTTCAATTATTTACTTTATACGAAATATCACATTATGGTTACTTTTATGTAATTTCAGCTTTTTTATCCAAGTAGTTTGTTAAGAGCCCATCTTTCTATATAGTTAAAATAAACTAAAATGTTGATTTACAAAATAAATATGCCTTTGTGGTTGAATCAATCGTTTTGCTTTAAATAATTTTAAAACATTAAATTGTTTCTTTCCAATCCAGTTTATTTAACTTTTCCTGTTTGTATCATCAGCACATCCAAGGCCTAAGTTATTTATTCAAACACTGTTAGCGTGTCCTTGTTATATCGGCAATAAATATATAAATTGCGGGCTTTTAACTCGCCCCGATGTATCAATGCAAACGAGCAGCACAGGAGCTTTTATTTATAATCCAGACACTTCACGCTCAACAGGGTGACTCGGCGAGTAATTTATATATATATTTTTTATACGTGTTTAAAATGAAAAGAAACAGTGACTGCAGCAATTCAACAAGAAATGATTTTAGAAATGGTGAAATATCGGTCTTTTCCAAACCTTTATATTGCATTATTTAAAATCATAATTTCAAGAAATATACACCAACTATGGTGCAATTGGTATGATTTTTAATTTTTTGCTTTGCTTGTGACGGATTTAAAAAGAATGAGCGAATTGCAGTGTAACCTTACAATCACGTTTAATGAAACATATTCCAGTGGTAAAAACAATCATATTATACCGATTGAATCTTTATTGCGTATAAAGCAAAATTAGCATTATCTGTCAACTTTGTTGCTTTCACACTGAACAATATTATATATAGATACCATCATCACTTCTTATTACGAAAATAATAAAATGATGAAAGTTACATTGAAACTCACCGACAACTCTCTAAAATATCGAACAATTGAGGTGTTTTTAGCACATTTCCTGGATAATATCTATTTATCTGGGCCATAAAGCTGATGTTTATGTCACAAAGGGAGCTGCACTTAAGACTGCATACAGACTACATTTATCTGCCATGATTATTTCAATAACAGAAACAAAGGTATTGATGCTGCCAGCTGTATGATCAAGAGTTCATCATATGTTGGTATTGTCCATCCCTTGCTCCTACATGGGCATGCAAAATAATAATACAATAAAGTGCCCTTATATAGATGTAACTATAGTTAATTTTGATCTCTAACTCTCTATATACACCAGTGCTCATTTAACTTAAAATACACTTTCGATTGAAAAAAAAAGTTTTATTTTGCTCATATTTGTTTGATTAATAAATATTAATTTAATTTATATATTATTATAGTTACATCATTAAATATGATCGTCTTAGGCGGTTTCTCTCTCACCTCACCCTGCTATCGTTTGGCCGTTTTCAATTTGTTTTAAAATAATCTCATTGGAACATTTACCATGGTCAGGGGTGTTGCTATAAAGCTTTGATTAAAAATAATTATACCGCCAAAGACTACTGTAGTTTTCATTGCTTTTTTAACACATACAACACAAGAGTAATGATGATATTAAGCCTAAGTAGGCCTAGTTGGAGCAGCTTCGATTGAAAATTGTAAATTACGGAATGATTACCATTAATTTTTGTTTGAAACAAGATGGAATAAGTTCTTGCAACTTGCACAACGTCAAGCAATTATTCTATTGTTATTCAATATGTAAAGTTCATAATATATATCTAAACATATATTTCAATAAAATATAAAAAACATCATTTTGCATACTTCTCTCTTAGAACGAGTGCATTATAAGTATGCATAAAACCTTATCCAATGAAACAAATACGAAACCATGTGATATTATGTATTAGCAGAAAAAATATTCGAGGGTTAGTTTTCAGGCAAAGGTTAAATTGTTCATGTCATATAATAAAGAAAGAGATTTTTCGTTTGAAATACAATTAAGGTACATCGAATTTCCGATTGCTATAGGGCATGGTCTTCTTAAGCTAACCATTAGTATCGCAAGTTTCCATTTCACATTTATATTTGCTAGGATCTAAATGTTAGTAGATAAGTCCCCAAAACAGTAACTGTAATGCGATAGGGCAAACAAGTTTAACGTAGAAAATAAAATGGTTTAAATATCAATATGTTGTCTTAATTACCTAAGCAAAAATTATTATGTTCAATATGAGCTCTAACATAAATTAGGTCGTTAAATTATACGGCACTTTTCACCGCAATTTTGAATAAATAACAAAGCTTTAAAGCGTATATCATGTGCTCATATACGTTTGAGATGTAATTGTCAAATATATAGCTGAAGCTTAATCCTGAAAAACAGTTTCTTACGATACATAACATCATTTTTTTAAATGATAATTTATACTATTAACACCTATGTTACTACGAATCACAGATCGAGGGATTGCGATTTGAGGTTGGGGTCAGACGAATGGCCATTATTGGAAATCACGTTGGATAAAATCAATAGCATTGATACATTTGATAAACAAGATATCAATATATAAAATGACAAAGCTTTGTTTCCTAAGTCTTAATCTTAATGTCTTAAGTCTCTATCTTAATGTGTAATAATTATAGCAAACATTTCATAATGCAAATGACATCCTTTTTGCACATAAAGCCAGTTAGAAATCGTGGTTTAGTTGTGGAAGGTTAAGATGTATTTTACAGTAGATGTATTTTACAATATAACAGTGCTTTTTGAGTTAAACAGAAAAACAAATATTGGCTCACAAAGTGTTTTTTGATAAGCTTTATTTATATTCAATTTCATTTTACATTATCAGTAATGTTTAGTAGATTACTTGATTTTGCAATGGTATTAAACTAGCTTTAAGTCGTTGGTGCATAGGTTATTAGTGAAATGTGATGAATGTCCGATCGTTTCAAGTACACAGTATAAATTATTTTACATTCGTGCAACTCAATAGTCTTTAAGTTTTTACCTAGGAAGTAATGGTGTATAACGGTACACGAATTTATCTGAAAACAGTTAAATTATATTTCAAAGTATTTAATGCATAACACATGGATACCACACTTCAGGTCATATTCGCGACCTAATTATTACCCGAACGGAGCGATTTTATTACTGACCACATGAGCGTTTTGTTCGGCATCAACCTGGATTCAAGCAATATTGCCTCGAGCAATAAACAATATCAGGCAATAAAAACATGGAAATAACAGTTTTAGGGAAAATCTCATAACTAACAATTTAGTTAAAGCGCCACCAGACGACTGGATGGTCTTGTACATAATTTCAACCAAACACTACAGGAAGTTGTGGATAAACATGCACCAATACAGACACGTGCAGTAAGATCAAGAAAAACCCGTGGCACAACCGCGAAAGCCACGAGCAGCGAATGATGAGAAGAAAATTGATTCAGTGATGGCGCCGAATAAGAACAAACATCAATAAAGAGAAAATGATCACTCGAAGCGATTGAGTGAAACATGATATGTGCAGCCAAAACCGAGATCTATAAACATTCCCTCGGCCAAGCAGGCACGGATAGTAAAACCGTGTTTCGGATACTCAACGAACTACTCAGCGACTACAAGATTTTCCCTCGTCACCAAACGTTCTTTACCTAGTTGATCAGAAATCTAAAGAGTCGATTTAATGCCCATATTGACCATAAAACACACGATTGAAATATAATCGGCAAGCGGCCAGATACATTCGCACCGGTTGATCCTAAGTACATAGCTAAACTCATACGATCGGCACCCAGAAAAACATGCAGCCTAGACCAGATCCCGCGTTCTCAAATACGTCACCGGAACAATCGCACCACTATTTCAACAAATAATAAATGCATCTTTTGATATCTGAAAAGTGCCGTCATCATATAAAACAATCAAGTTGAAATACATTTGAAAACAAAGAGACTCGACAACGACCTGCAGTCTGTGTAACGTCCCGACCAATCCACCGAAACAGCCCTATTTAAGATCGCCGACCAGCTGCTCGTTGCAATGGATAATTGAACTGTTTCGTGGCTAGGAATGCTGGATCTAGGTGACCTTTGCCTCAAATTTTGCTGAGATTGTCGAAGAACACATAAAGCCATCACAGAGTGTGAACAATCTAGGGATGACACTCGATCAATGTCTAGATTTTAGAATGCACAATTTGCTTATATAGAAAAAGCATAAACATCTCAAATACGGAAGGCATGGATATTCCAAAGATTCATTGGCGACAACACCGCCAAACGCCTGATGATATCTACGGTCATTAGTAGAATTGAAAACGGTACTCTCTGTTAGCAATCTTACCTGATAAGGATATAAACAGATTGCGAAAGGTTCAAAGCTCGGCTGCGAGATTTGTGACATGTAACTCAAAATTTGACTCAATAACTCCTATTCTAAAAACGCAAAATTGGCTGACTATACGATTTAAAATTCATTATACGGTTGCTCCTATTGTTCACAAGTGGGTATATGGTAAAGCCCCGGTATAAACCTGAAAGTACTGCTTGACCCAGATGTACCGTCGAGAAATCTACGATCTTCTTCAGACTTTAACTTTATAATACCCTATGTACATCAGAAGAGAATTGGTAGCCGGGCCTTTAGCAGAGACGGGCCAAACATATGGAACCAGCTACCATCTTCGTTGAAAACACAAAGTCGTTATCTATTTTCAAAATAAAACAAATTAAAACAAATTATTTAAGCAAAGCCTTTCAAAAAAGCACAAGTCTGTATGCAATCTTCACACGCGCTACATAAATAAACAATTTGTATTTTATGAATCATTTACCACGTAGCATAATATTTTAAATAAAAACGTTCTTACACGCAAAGTTTCAAGAAACATGATACCGTAATTTTCCGCGTATAATACGCACCCGCGTATAATACGCACCCCGACTTTTGCCCTCAAAATGTTAAAATATCCATATTTCCGCGTATAATACGCACCCCGAGTTTGAAAATATTGTTGCTCTATTTTTTGCTATATTTTCTGTTTTGACCATATGAAATATACATCCTAATTATAGAAAATCCTCGTAGAATCGATTTTTCAAGTATCGTAGAGATTTTTAATGTTAAATATGCGGCATTTTGTTATTACCATTAACGCAAATGAGAGACAGATACACTACTCAAGAAAAAATCCATATGAAAATATTCATGTCCGATGTTTCCGCGTATAATACGCACCCCGACTTCAGGCCTGATTTTTGAAGAAAATAATGCGTATTATACGCGGAAAATTACGGTAACTCTTGTGATGTTTGTGATTA
The DNA here is from genome assembly GCA_001703475.1 of Hydroides elegans. Taxonomy (NCBI): domain Eukaryota; kingdom Metazoa; phylum Annelida; class Polychaeta; order Sabellida; family Serpulidae; genus Hydroides; species Hydroides elegans. The sequence goes on along the minus strand of LQRL01166927.1, from coordinate 62,662 downwards.
AATATAGCCATCAATATATTATTTTTTCTTAAAACATAAATATATCGCTATTGGTGTATAAAAACACTTATGTATTTTTAAGCGTCATTTTGGCTTAAATTTACAAGGGTTATTTGCAAATATTTGACAGAGTACATCTATTACAATAAACAAACTTAGTACTAAGTACATCTGTAAAAAACAATGTAGCATCTTCCCTCTTTGGTAGTAGTTATAATTGTAATCATATTATTGCAGGTCGTCACTCGCGTGTGCCTTCTGTAGATTATTGTATCAGATGCAGTCTTGGTGGAATATCGAAAACCATCATTTTGCACTAGACACATTCTTTGTTGTGCAGTTTCTGTGCAAAATTCGTCACGTCGTTTATTAAACAGTTGGGAATACATTGAGAACGCAACATATCCATACTAAAACATGCATAGTCAGCGTAATTTCCTGTACCTGACAAGGGCGTGATATTTGCTGTTCCATGCACTGTTGGATTTGATACTTATGTTTTTGTCATGATGTGCTTAGTATGTGTCTTAAATACGCGTAAGACCAAACTAGACCCAACCACCTATGCGAAACCACTTAAAATGGTTGTTCAAGACTTAATCGGTCAACCATTATAGTTGCTTAGTCCATACAAACTAGACATGTGGACTTAGCAGTCTTACTTTTGTTAGCTTCATAATTCATACAGCTTTATTCTGCATTTTTTGTGATTCAAAATCACCCCATGTCACAAATGCTACAGTCATACACTTATAGGCATGCACACAATTTGTTTTTTGATCTTTTCATTTCATTATTTTTTATTAAGTTGCATTTTTACAAATTTATAAACATGCTAATAAAGAATGTTGAAATACTGATTTTTTTAGTAAGTATTGCCAGAGGATCAAAAATACATGTATGATATTTAAAATAAGTTAAAGTGCGACTTCTACAAAACTTACTATCAAATGAACATTTAAAATGTTTTATATGTATTCTTTATCAATATGTTTTTATCAACCTGTTACATAAATTCTATTTAAGCGGAAGATTACAATTTATGTGCTTTATTTATTTTTCCACATAATACAATATTCAATCGAACCTTTTCTAAATCATTATCATAGAATCGCATATAATAGCAGCATTTTCAGAGGTTTTATACCTGCATATTTAACAAATATTAATTCGATATTCAGTCGATATGCCATAAACAGTATTTTACCATAAAGTTACAAAAATAAGAAAAAGAACATTTAAAGATGTCTATCCTAAAATGTCATTATAAACAGTGTTTGCTTGTAGAAATAAGTGATTTCCGTGATGTGGGAAAACTCGATAAACACCTAATCATCATGTCGCACTCTATAAATCTGACTGTGGATGGTGCTGGTCGAATCCCTTCTAGCTCTTCGCTGGTTTCTGCTTCAATAAAAGGAAATGTAACTGGAATACATGTTTTAATTAATTACTCATTTAATATGAATAGAGCGTACAGAATTTTCAATATTTGAATACTTTGATATAAATGCTGCAAGTTAAAGCAAACAAAGCATACAAATGGAAATATATATATATATATATCACATGCCTATTTAGACAAATTGTGATGAGCAGAAATCAGCTGCATCTCAAACTATCTATTTTGAGAATATACACCATGAACTATATCACTATCCTGTAAAATTTATATTACTTACGTTATGAACATATACAACAACAAAAACAATCGCTGCTTACCTGTCATTGTCACAATCACAGTCGTAATCTTCTGGTGGGTACCCTTTTGGAAGAAATTTAAGAATTATTTTATATTTGTAATTAAAAAAACCTCCTCACTTTAATCAAAACTTAAGAACATGATTATGCTTAAAACACATTAAGCACATGATTTTATCACCAACTAGAAGGTCAGTGACCTTGGATCCCCCGTGAACTTCAACAATTCGTGGATGCAGGATGGTCAGTTTTTACTATAATTAACTTTGGAAATAACGAACTATTTTGCAAATAAACAAGATCATGTGATGAAAGAAAAACAGAGTAACATCTTGCATCAACACTCAT
>LQRL01166927.1:50045-60290 GCA_001703475.1 Hydroides elegans | reverse complement strand
GATTAATATGCTGATATAAGCATGATTGCTTATAAATATGCTTATATAAGCATACTTGCTTATAAAATCACACGCAAAATGTTTTTGGAGGGCAGCTGACAATACAAGCGAAGAAAGAATATAATTTCACTTATCTAAAAAATAATATGCTTATATAAGCATGTTTGCTTATATAAGCAATATATAAGCACATACCACCTTAAGTATATACTAGCTTATATAAGTACATACCACGTACTTAAATTATAATATATTATACCAGACTCGCCTGCACAAAGTGCTTGGTATCTGAAAAAAAGTTTAAAATCGACAATTTTTAAAGTGCTCTAGAATCAACAATTTTCAATTGATCGAGATACAACTTTAACGAGGCACAACTTCAGACCTGGGTTTATACGTGTATAAAATTTGAAAGCTCTAGCTCAACTTCTTCATACCAAACTTGCGTGCACAAAGTACCCCATATCAAGCGGGACAGACAGACAGACAGACGGACAGACAGACAGACGGACAGACAGACAGACGGACGGACAGACGGACAAGCTCAACCCTATATCCCCTCGTTTTCACGGGAGATAATTATGATAATGTTGAGATGATGAGAATATTGTGAAATGTTTTGTTATGATCACTTTATCATTAATATTATTATCTATAATATATTGAAAACGCCAGGGAGTCAAAAAAAAGTCTCTTATCACGTGTACCTTTGTCGTCATCATCGTCACTGTCACGATCTGATTGGTTCAAGTAGCGCTTGTCGTACATCCAGGCATGCGTAGTCGGGCGGTGCCTGGGAAACGGTCAAGGTCACAGACAAATTCAAGGTCAAGTAAAATCCAAGGTCATGGTGGAATTGAAGGTCAAGGTAATATCATGATCAATATCAAAGTAAAAATTTGTTTTAAAAAGTGTATATTGCATTTTTTGCGTGATAAAAAGTGCCAAAAAAAAACTATATAAACCAATGTGTAAATAGTAAACGTTAACATATGTGTGCAAAACAAGGAAAAAAGTCGAGTATGTTGAGTGCGTAGCATTCAAACATAAATTTGAAATGAGTGTACATAAAGATTATATCTTTTCAATAAAAAAGTTAATAAAGATATACAAGAGGTGTTCAGTTTAATTTGTTACACTTTAATTGTGCTGTAAAGACAGCACACTGTGTTAAACCTATAAAATCCCTATTACAATAGTGTGCGTGGGCTAGTCCGTTTCAATGTTCAACAATACCAAGACACAAAAATGCTGGAAAGCCTGAAGGTACTATATTTTGCCTTTTGAAATCTGGATCGGGTGTTTCACAGATTCAGAGACATCTCAATCCAGATGAGTTTGATGTCAGTCGAATGACTACTTATTATGTAAAAGCCCGAAACAGAAAACAAAGCAAAATGCAAGTTTGAACAAGAAAAAGCACGTCGTTTGTAGGAGGTATCCCTAGGCTTCTTCCGATGTGGTCAAGAAGAACCGGACTATGATATTTAAAACAGACTCAACCACCAAACGCGATATTGCGAATTTATTAGAATTGAATCGAGGAAGTATCAATCATGTTATAAAACACATAATCAAATGTCGAGTAAAGAAAAAGCCGAAAGTTCATCAGCATACTCAAGTCATGGTTGAAAAACGACGGGAAAGATCCTGGAGGCTGTACCTGATACTCAACGCAAGGAAATTGAGAAACTATGTTATAATTGACTTAGCACTGTTTTATCTATGTGGGAATTATGGAAAAATTCGAGTTTATTACGTTCGACAGGGTAAACTACAAGCGCATAATATGAAGTCAGCCAAACGCGAAGAATGTGCTCCTTGAATCATGGTTGGGGCCGGAGTGAGTGCTCACGGGAAAACTAGCCTTGTGATTATCGATAAGAAGGTGTAGGTGACTTTGGATATCTATATTCAAAAAGGTCCGGGGCCTTTTGTGAGAAAATATGTACCTCGTTAGGTTCCAGGATAATTTAAAAGCAACATCCCACTCGGCAAGACGTCCACGGACGTTGAGAGGACGTTCAACTTTGGGCCCGTATGAAAGTTTTCCGGACGTCCTTATTCGTCGCAGACGTAGAAAAGACGTTGCATGAACGTCTCGACCGAATCGGACGTACGAATTACGTACTACGGACGCCGGGACGTAAAAGGACGTCCGGAAAACTTTCATACGGGCCCACAGAAGGTCGTCCTTTCAACGTCGTGTCCGAATGCGACGTACTATGGACGACCCTTGCCGAGTGGGATGGTGTTCTACCAAGGCAGCGCATCATCACATACGACAATATGGACGCTGCAGTAACTCGACGACGCCGATATAAAATATGTTTCTTCGTAAGAGTGGAGGCCCAAATCACCTGATGCCGTCCCCATGGATTTTATTTCTTGTTGCATCCTGACAAGGGAGCTACGGAAGAAATCCTTACCGACCCTAGCTGTTTTTAAGCATGCTCTCAAAACTATCTGGAGCGACCCCACCAGAATGTAATTGATAGGGTTCTTAGCAGTTGGCCAAAACGCTGAAGATTTGTATATTATAGACTTCAATCCCTCGTCAAACATATGTTAAAACTAGAAATCTGTAAGTTTTATAGTTTTTATTTTATAGCAAAATGAAAAGTGTAACAAATTAAACTGAACACCTCTTGTAGTCCACACATGATTTATACCCAAATAACAAAATAAAATAACACATTTTGGACGTACTTCTTTTTCCTGAAACAACACCACGCACATCGTCGACAGAGCCAAACCAGACCCAAAACGATCAACAGTAGCAGTAGGAATAACAAGAAGAAAGTGGTGATTAGACCAGCAATGGTATGGATCCACCAATTGGGAATCGCAGGCATCACAAGAACCGGTTCGTGAGCGCTGTTGATATGGTGGGTGAAGTTTCGGGTCGGATCACCTGAATATTAAATGCATATGGCTGAATCAATTACAATTTTAAAGCTTACAATTTATAGATATGACATATATATTCATGAGTATATCTTTATATATGATATTGGCTGTCTTTTTTTGTGGAATGAATTAATTTAATAAGACTGGTTTCTGTTGGTTTTATTGTAGTTTCTTAGTTGGAGGTATAATTCCAAGGTGACAAAGCGATGTCCTCACGAAAAGAAAGTATAATAGAACTTTTTCAGGACATCATAGTAATTTAAATTGCAATTAAACTGTTGATGCCTACCTTGAATGTTTTCCCTCAGTTTCCTCAATAAGTCATTCACATGAACAAACTGTTTTTGTTTGTCGAGATTATCGTACAAAAAAGTTGAATAATCATTCAGAGCGTATATTGTAACCGTTGTTGAGGAACTGTAGTGCATAAAATAAGATGGTATTTATTTGTGATCAATTGGAAAATGAACAACAAATAATTCTTTATTAAACATTTTCAAATGTTTAAAAATGCTGTGCTATCTTATAATGTGAAGTAATGATAGGGACAGTCGGGACGATGGCTTAAAAGTGTTAAAAGTTATTGATTATTGATTCATTTTATACAATTCGCTAAACAAATATAATTGCTTTATATACAGTATGCTAGAATATTTGATAGATTAAATATCCCCAAAAATATGAAAAAAAAATAAGCCGTTGTTTCCTTTGTCGATTGCCTCTTATCTCATTGAGGGAAGAAACGTGGTTAATAAAGATATGAAAACATTTAATACCCGTCTCCTCCAACCCCAATTGCCTCCAGCCTGGGATACCACGGCCAAATGAAAATCGCCAGTTCCGCCATAAAAGACCCAATGGCGGAAGAATCATTGAAATCATTGATAGAAATGGCCAGTGTCACATCGACTAGATGTTTCTCAGGAGGGTACGTGTCAACTCGTGCGATAGCAGGAGGTCTGCAATTACAAAAAAATCCATCCATGTAATTATGAAATTAAATTTAATTAGCCCTCTGGGTAAAGGTCTTCAAATAACGTCGTTTTCAGACGTTCCACGTCGCGACATCGGATAGATGAATGTCGTACGCCCGACGTCGTCACGTGTCTATGATTTTGAAAAAAAGAAGTTTTTCCTTCATCCTTACATAATAGCAATTTGACTTAATATGAATTTATTATAATAATATTTGTGATGCATTAAAAAAGGATTAATCAGGGAAACGATGATGTTTCAAACCTGGCTTTAAGTCCTCCTTTGTCCTCTATCATACAAATCATCATGTACTTGTGGTAGTTGAGTAAATTATCTACTGTATAAAGCTCGGCCCTATGCCTATTATCATATTTTTGGGAAATCGCAAAATGATGCATCGGGTTGAGAAGGTAGTAGTTCGGTCTAAAAAAGTCTGAAAAGATAAAATGGAAGGTATGATAAAATACTTATTTAAAAGAAAAATGACTACAAGAGATTGTATAAGGTTCAATGTATACTGTTAAATTAAGCAAAATCAGAACGCATGCACAGATATTTTGAGTCTATTCAGAAACATGTAAGAGTGCACCGAAGTGCAGCTTTTCTCAAAAACAGCTCATACATGTTTTGAAATGACGATATCACAAACGGACGTTAAAACACTTCGATGTAGTATGACATAATTATACTTTAGATCCTAAAATTACAATTAGATCCTATTTTACAGTAAGCTCGAAAATCTTTTAACATCAATTTTGTATACGGGACAACCTGCATCATACGCGGCCAATACCAGAACCGTGTGATTTTCGAAAGCATCTGATCTCGTTTCTCTGTTGTAAAAACAGTGATAGTTTGGGTCCACGGGTATCCATGGCGCCTTGGTATTGTGACAATCGAAACGAGGTCTGAAAAACATAGACGGGGTTTATTCAGATAGATAATTTTGTGTCTTGAATTTGATGCATTGCAGTTTGCCTAGCTGTCTAAATATCAAAATTATATTAAATGAATACATCGATCCATACGTCGATTTTCTTTTCTTATGCAGTTTTAATTGGGAAAAGTAAAAACTGTTATGAATAGACAATTTACAATATACCTTTCTATAACACTGATTAGAAACTTTTTTTCTATGGAATCTTTATCAATGTTTTTGGCGCTTGTTCGCATCACAAAATTTGGTGTAACTTTCATTCAAATAGGAAAACCACCAACCCATAAACCAAAGATAGTTCACCTGTTATCATTGAGATTTTCCACATTGATATAGACCCTCCTCCTGTCGCTTTTCCTATTAAGGCCTTTGTCGGTAGCTACGGCATCAAATATCACGTGACTACCGCCGTTCGTATCACTCCGTAGGCGTTCGTAATCGATTGGATGTTTCGTGTAGATTATACCGGTGAATGGATGAATCTGAAATTGATTTCGATATTTAATTTACTTTAGTTGAACCCGTTTCATGTGGTCTACAGTTTTTGATTCATACGGCAGATTAGAGAGGTTGTCACTCAGCTAGGATTGTCCATTACTCGTTGCTTTCGGAACTTGCGTCGAAAGGACGAGATTATTTGGACACATATGTACGGTTTTTTTCAAGCATCATTTTATATCACGACCTCATGTCGAATCGTACAAAATATGTGTTCCGTTTAATGTATCTATATTCATTTATATACATATGAGCTTCTTAACATACAATTACGCTTTGATATATAAAAACATGTATATCACCTGAAAATAAAATTCTCCTTTGTAGGTATGGTTATCGGAATCATCTAGACTGTATACAAATGTTCCATTTTCTCCAAAATCGTGATCTCGGGCAGTCACAGTCAACACACTCTGTCCACCAGGTACATTTTCTGTTTCAGTACAAATGAAAGTAACTCATTTAGATATTTAGTATTAATTTCGTAGGAAAATGAATTGCTTCACAAAATTTGTCACTGGAGCTGTGGTGGGATTACTAAATGTGGTCGTATGCATTGCCCATAATTATACACCACAAACTACAATGTATTGCATTCTTTTAATTTTCAAACAATCGTTGGTGTTTAATATGCATAACCAGGTTTTGAAAAGAAAAAAACTCATGTCTTATCACATTATTTATAACATTTAAATATAAACAACCTGGTATTGTAGCAGTGTAATTGTACTTGGTGAAATTAGGATGATGGTCGTTGATGTCATACACAGTGATATAGACTTCCGCTGTATCTGAGAGACCATAGTGATCTTCTGCCTTTTAAATTGTAAATTCAAAACAATTGCAAAATGATAATAAGAATAATAGATATGAAAATGAGCAGCATTTGTTTTGCAAATTATTGAAACATTTGTATATAGGGGCCTTAATTAGTAGAGACTCAATTTACTATACTTAATATTGCTTATATGAGCACATATTTGTGCAGGATGCCAAAGTATGGCAATTAAATATTTTTTTTTTGATCAATTATAAACCAAAGATTTGTGAGAATTTCTATTGTGTTTTCTTTTGAAGTAGCATTCGTATAATCCCTAAGTCCCACTTAGTTATAACACAAACATAAACAAACATATCACAAGATTAATAAGTTTAATTACAGCAGCTTTTTGACTACTCAAACGAATCAAAACAACTTCATTAGTGTATTTAATTTTCTCTAAGGACTCTTCATAATATCAGTAGTCTGACACCATGTTAACACCTATTAATCACACTTACCAATATAGTTAGATTAATGGTCATCAGTTCTGGAAAGTCATTTACATCTATGGTTTCTTGTAAATACAAATACGTGCAGTTTTCGATTCCAAACATTGAAGATGCAAAACCTGAAAAAGTAACAATCGTGAATCGAAACATTTTTTGCAAACAATGATGGCAGGGCTAAATAAAATACTCATATATCTTATTTTAGGTAAATTAATCATTACATGTATGTGATGATTGTATTATTTCGAAAAAAAATGAAACATCGTTCAAATGAATCCTGTAAATGTGAATGGTTTTAATATTTTATAATGTAATGCATTTTAAAGTAATATTTAAGGCAATCATACGTATTAGTATGTGTTACCTGGAACAATGCTACAGGTCGTATTGTCCAAAGCCTCCACACTGTAGGCACATGTATCAGTCACAAACATGGACTCAAAATCCGACTCAAAATCAGATTGAAAACCAGTTTCAAAATCCGTTTCGAAACTGCAAGTGTCCATTGTCGCCATTGGGTCGAATATGCTTTCGTCTCTGTGGACCAAGTTCAAAACGAGACCAGGAATATACCAAATGTGGGTTTTGTTTAGCTGGCAAATGGGGTTGTCGACTGAGCCTGGATAACCTTCCTTAAACGAAAAACAAAAGAAAAACATTCATATGCATGTATCAAAACGTGTACATAACAGTTCACTTAACTAAGCAGTTTGTTCTTTCGCTCTTGGTTTAATTTTTTGCTGGATCCGCGTATCACAAATCGCTTCGGAATCGGCAGAAACATAATTGATTTATGATTTTAATTTCAAGACGAACTTGCTGTTTTAATAGAATTTATGAAATAATTGCCCGAATTTATATAGTCCTTATCATTTACTCACATCTCCGCATTTCTCCGGTATATCAGCCGCATAGACACTCGGTACAAACATCGGTCTCCTGTTGACCCACGTGAGGTTGATTGCCAAGAAGCCCGTATCCATGCCAACGTCATCAGATACATCAACCTAGCAAAAGAGAACTGGTCGGATTGGCATTTAGAATATAAAAAAACGCCTTATACATTGATATTTCAGTTTAGATTTTAAGAAATATCTTTTAATATTTACCCTAAGAATTATCCAACAATGTAACCGTCACACTTGCTGTGAATAAATAGCGCGCTTGAACGTTTATGAAATAGACGTAGAGTGTTATAGAAACCGTTTTATCATACGTTTTGTTGAAACTATCTCTAAGTATAAAATGTTGTTAAAGAGTTATCGCTTGGCTGCATGTGTTAACCTATCTCGTTGTGCAAAATGTTCGAAAGTTGGGAAGAAAATTGGAGTATAACCCGTTGCACGAAAAAAGGAAATACACATCGAAACATGTTACCTGTATTTCAATCGGCCACTGAGTATCATCGGCATAATTGAAATCTGGAGCATCCGTCGTGCTTATCCAACCACCTTTGGAAAAAAAACAAGAGCAAAGTTATATCTTGTTAGTTATTTGTACATACATGTATAAAACAGAGATATCTGTAAAATTCTCAATTATTTCTGCCAAGATTTATGGTAAATAATTCATGATTTAAAAAAATTTGACCATGAGAGTTGAACAGAAATGGAGCAGAAGTAATATGGAAAGTTTAAGACTAATTTTTATATGAATATTAATTATTATTTTTTGTATTCATTTCAGATTACCCATTCATTGACTTTAAAAAGATCTTTATGTAATCATGCCCTTTGACAATCTTGAAACTCTCACAGAGGAAATCTTACACTCCATAGAAGAGTCTATGACAGTCTAACGTTGAGAACTTGATATATATATCCCAATCAATCATGAAAATAATATTGTCATGATTAATAACAGCACTTAACTTTCATCATCTTATCTCATCTTCACTTAACCTGGACCTAATTTGCTTATAAAATGATTTAACAAATCATCCTACTTTGAGGGTCTATGATGAATTTGTCGTACATCTGGAAAGGAACGACGCCCGCGATTGAATAAATGAGTTCATTTGGGTATCGTCCCTCGGCAACAACCTTCACATATAACAAAGGGTAAGTGTGTAAAAAAATTGTGAAATAAAAAGATCTTTAAAAACCCCAATGTCAACAAACCTTCCTCGACTTCCTTTTTCGCCTATCACATGTAATGTATAGGCGAGAGACGTCAAAAGGTTTCTTGTATAGACAGTAGACAAAAACCGGTTAGACCCAAGAAAACCTATTTTGGTCCTTGTTGTAAATTTAGCAATTTAATTGCTGGAAATCTATATCATCTATACGTTAGGCCAAGGGACCTTTCACTTGGTATCCCTTCGCAATGCAATAATTAGCCAATGTATTCTAGAAAAAAAAATCGATCGAAAAAAAACTCACTTGAAAAATGTCTGATCCCGTCGGCGCATCTTCAGGCAACGCGATCGATTCATTCAAATTCAAAATCACGGGATCCTGGCGAGTGTTTTCCAGGAAAATCACAAACCATTCAATATCGATATGCATGTGATCCCAAGCTGCTAGTGTGAGGACGTATTTAGTAGGTAGGACCATCCCGTAAAGATCGTGGGCAGCGCGCAATATACCTGCCATTATTGTTTTAAGGAATATATGTTACCGTCAATCTGTGTAAACCGCGTATGTCTACATACGCTGAATTTTTTAGGCAATGTCGACATACGCTGGTTCAATCAGCGTATGTCGACATAATCTGAAATTTTTCAGGCAATGTTGACATACGCTGAAAAAAGGCTCCATGAATTACACAGATTGACTAAAATGGTTCTCGATGATAATCTGAGCAATAAACAATGAGCAATGCGCTCATTGCATTAAAGAACTTATTCCCCGGTTCTTTAGAAATCTTAGGGTTAATAAATAAATAACTAACTTGCTTAGAAGCGGACCGTCCTGACTAGGAAAAGCATATTAATGATTACTCCTGAACCAATCTTGACACCAATGGATTAATTTGTTAAAGAGATTATGATTTGCTTATTTTTCAAGTAGAAATGAATTCTTAATCAAATAAGTCAATTACATGTGACAGGTTAAATAAAAGTTCATTAGAGGGCCCTTCAATTTCTAAAGAAACCTGGAAATAAGCCGGTTATTCGTTTTAACTCGGGCTATCTTCGAATTACACCTGCTCGACTTCGTCTCGCAAGTTAGTAATTCTCATACCGCCCTCGTAAAACGAATAACCTATACATAATGGTTATGGATTATGTTTCAGTGTGATGTTTTGTGAGTTGAGCTCAAACAATGGATTAATGATATTTGTGGTATGACCGCTAAGTAATAGGATTAGGGTTGAGAACGATATTACTATTTAATTTCAAAGGTTTCAGGAAATGAATTATCATGACGACTTATGAGCGCTTCAAATGATTTTTATTTATCTTTTTTGAATAAATTGTGATTTCTAACATACATATCGCCTTAACAATATGATTATATTAGGTGAATATTAAAGGGTTTTAATTCGATTACAATGGGCTTTTTTCGATCCATTTACACGATTGCAAGTTTCTGTTTTAAAGCAACCTGAGCCATTTTTATCCAAAAATAGATCATTTGAAATTAACAAAGGTGTATTTTATTATACAATGGCATATTTGCTTTGTCTAACACGAAGGCATACGATTCTTT
>LQRL01166927.1:19708-49867 GCA_001703475.1 Hydroides elegans | reverse complement strand
TTATATTTTAGATTGTTTGATGTTCGAATCTTTAAGTAACATAAGTGAATAACAAGTTTTATTTTTATTTCAAATTTTAATCATCATTGTTTTGAGTCGATAATATATTCTGATTTGAAACATTTGTCATACATATTGCGAGTATGATTTGTAAATATATATAAAAAACCACAGGTGTATTATTCTTTTTACTATTTAACAAATAACCTTGAATTAACTAAACCTTTCACATCCCTTATCCTATTATTAGGCTTTGATTATACCACAAATATCATCAATCCATAACTATTATATTCCAAAACACAATTAGGGCATCCCTTATCCTATTATTAGGCTTTGATTATACCACAAATATCATCAATCCATAACTATTATATTCCAAAACACAATTAGGGCATTGCTCACTGCTTATTGGTCAAATAATCTCCAAGAACCAATTTAGTCAATCTGTGTAATTTTTGGAGCCTTTTTTCAGCGTATGTCAACATTGCCTGAACAATTTCAGATTATGTCGACATACGCTGATTGAACCAGCGTATGTCGACATTGCCTAAAAAAATCAGCGTATGTAGACATACGCGGTTTTCACAGATTGACGGTAACATATATACAGTGAAGAGTACCCCAAGAGCTGTTCCTCACAAAAGGTGTTCCCCAGCCAATCTCAGCTGGCTTGGAGATTTTGAGGAATTTTTTTCTAGCTTGGAGATTTTTGCATTTTGAGGAACACCTTTTTTGATAATTTCATTATATAATAATATTTTATGAGAATTATTGATTGCAAATTGGTTGTAATTGATTGCAATTCTCTTATAACCTGTAATTTGTTTGTCATGATAGGGGATTTTATTATATTCAACAATTTATTTTTTTTGCAAAAGGTGTTCCTTTTCTTCTACAAGCTAGCTAGAAAAGGAGGAACAGCTCAGCTGGCTTTGAAAAAATGAACACCTTTTTGCAAAATATTTTTGTTCAAAAAGGAGTATTTTGTTGTATTTCGTCTTTTTAAAGTTGTTTTAAGGTGATTTAACAACTTTTTGAAAAATGTGTCGTGGGGTGCCTTTCATAAAGTTATAGTGGATTGATAGCAACGATGATATTTGGTTATTATTAAGGAATTTTTCTGCCGTTTTTTCTGACAATTGATAAAATAAAACTTAGATCATCCCGTACAGATCTTTGGCAACGCGCAATATACCTGCAATTTTTGTTTAATTGAAATGTTTGTTAAGGTATGTATTTCAATTTATAGGGATTGTTAGCGCGAATAATAATCGGTTAATATCAAGGGGTTTTTCTGCCCTTTTTGTCTGACAATTGATAAAATAATGCTAAGTTCAATCCCGTAAAGGCCATGAGCAACGCGCAAAAAAACCTACAATCGTAGTTTAGAAAAGAGAGCATAAAATTGTATTGCATAGAAAACAATGTCATTTTATGTAGAGATCTTTTTTCTCAACTACTTGTAAATGGTAGTGTAGAAAATCATTAATAATCATGTTATTGCTTTTTCAACACTCTATTGTACATTAAATTTTATAAAGTCAACAAGGTTTGCTCAAAAAATATTTAAGTAAGGCAAACGAAAAAAAAACGCGAAGGTCCTAACTAACATTACTGATGTTCCCTTTTTAATTACTCGTTATATAATGAGTTGTGTTTGATATGAACTTTCATTCAGTAACATTTGAGGAATTATTAATGGTGTCAGCACACAGATGGCAGATATGTCATTTATTCTATCTATATAATTGAAAAATATAATATCCGGGCTTATCTGACACAGTATTCCATATCACTGATTGAGATTAATGCTATACAGTTATCATGCAATATCAAATTAAAACATATTCATGTTGATACTATATCATCTAGGTGAATTCGAAAGCACTTTGATTAACATCAACTAAAGAATAGTCTACTTAGACATGATTCTTAGTATTTTTCATTTCAATTCTTAATCGCCCTTAATAAATCGATGTCGCCGAAATTTTGGTTTTGGGTACATGACTTTGAAACCAGTACGAGTATCCTACTATGCAAGACGTCCACGGACGTTGAGCGGACGCCCTACTTTGGACCCGTATGAAAGGTTTCCGGACGTCTTTATTCGCCGCGGACGTAGAAAACACGTCGCATTGACGTCGCGTCAGAGTCGGACGTGCGAATTACGTTCTACGGACGCCAGGACGTAAAAAGACGTCCGGAAAACTTTCATACGGGCCCAAAGTAGGTCTTTCATTCAACGTCACGTCCGAATGCGACGTACTATGGATAGCCCTTGCCGACCGGGATCCCACGGGCTCAGGGTCCTGGCGATATTGGAAGCTGCACTCGGCAGATTATTCCCCAAAAATGTATTTTCAAATTTATTCCGTTGGGGAAATTTGGGAAAAACCACTAAAACACCACATGCCTCAAGCCGGTTCAAAGAAATCCCTGGGAAACTTATAATCTTAACTTAATTCATTTACAGATTTTTTTTGGAAAATCGTACCTGTTTTATTGTCCATGACAAACGGCGGTGGTGGGTCGGCAATATCAGTAGAATAAATCCCATAAACCAGCGGCTCCGCGTTCGAATCCACATCATCGACCTCCATTTGAAACACCACATCACCTATCAACTCGACGTTTGTTATTTCAAGTAATCAAATTTATCAAAGGGAAACGGACCACATTTATCTGGTGTTGACTTAAGATATCAAGGTTATTGACTATATTATTGCACAGATCCGTTCAGATGCCGCGATACGGTTCCGTGCAAGGCTATGAATACATTTGCATTGAAAAACAATAGCACAAAAACATGACTTTTGAAACACAGATGTGGCCACGGCTTAAAAGTGTTGATTTAAAAAAATAGCTTTGCGATTTTATTTTCAAACGGATCATAGTTTTTAATAAAAACATCGGAATTGATGTATATCAAAATAGTAAATAAATGAACTGCATAACGACCTCACCCTTTTTTGCAGTTTCTGCGTTAACCGTGGCTTCAAATGGCAGATTCGTGATTTGGTGCGGTTCGTTTAAATCGATGACTTGAACGGTAAGCGTTGATTCGGCGAATAGACCGAGGCCGTCTACGCGAATCGGGATGACGTGTTCGCGTTGGGACTCAAAGTCTAAGGGCTCGGCGAGGGAGATGCGACCTAGATAAGAGCATTTGATTGTGATCATATAGATGAATTGCAACATTATAAGTTTAAAAAAAAAAGAGAAATACCCCGTATTCCTTTGGAAGTCTCTGATTCCGTGTACAGATACGACTACAGTCACCAACCAAAAAGAACAGTGTCCCCGAACATGGTTACATGTCACGGGGGTCGCGAACACTGTTCTTTTGGGATGGTTACTGTAACCAGGTAACCGTATCTGTCCCCGGGGACAGAGTGCTTCCAAAAGAATACTTGGTGTGATTAGCATAGCATCGTTTAATTTTAGATTATCGCTATGAGCACTGGAACTTTCTATGGATTTCCTTGAGAGAACTTACGGCCTTTGAAAGTTTTAATAAGAGAAAAAATATATAATTTTGTGAAACTATTCACATTTGCTCTATCAATGCACACATCATTCTATCATCTGCAACCTTTACCTGTATATGGCTGTGTATCCGCAATAAAGTCACTGCTATTCTGAAACTCCGTCGTTATATTAAAATACAATTGCGGCTCCGTGAACGAAAACTCTAACGGAACATCGAGTGAATTAAAAGCCGTGTTTCGTTCGAGAGACGCTTTGACGTCATAGACTTTATCTGGATATCGGCGTGGGGATCTATGCATGCTGTTTTCGGGAATCTGGATGACTGTAGGTAAGTTGCTGAAGACCGGGGCAGGGCCTGTGATAAATTTAGAGGTACTATTAATATATACATATTTTACTCGCTTTAAAATATTTAATGATTTCACCAGCATTATTCTTATGGTTTACTAATAGATAAGACCTTTCTAACCAATCCATTTGAGTTTGGTTTCAGCAAATATACATGTTAATATTGAGTGAAATTAATAGTTGAGTCCAGTTAAGGGCGGAAGGACGCAGATCATTCATGGTACTTTCCACATTAGAATAAAAAAGGTTAGGCATGGGATAAAAATTATTCACATTCGGAATCATGTTTTTGTCTAACCCGAATTCGTATTATTGAGTTTATAGAAATTTATTAACATTAATAACTATATACTTTAAAAAAAAATCATTAGTTATATAAAATGAAATGCATTTAAATGAAATACTTAACCTGTTTCAACAATTGCCTGTAATGAAACCTCTCTATACAATTGACCTGCATCGCCACATGTTGCAGTATTGAATCCCGGTGCTATGGGTCTGTCTTCCATATCTTTGCATATTTCCTTAACACTCTGAATATCGGTTCCATTGTCTGAGTATTCGATCATTTCGTTGTAGCTTGGCGATGTCCTGATAAAGCAAGTCGGAATGAGAACGCAATATGATGTAAGTTTTTTTTGATAAATACTATTGTGCAAACTCAAAATCAACATAAAGCCGATCTTCTTTAATGATCAATGTTTCTCAATAATAATAATGAAATAACTAAATTTGATAATGAATCTGAATGAAATCGATTCTGACATGTGATTCAAATTAGATTCGCATGTTGATGAACTAACACCACTCTAAATGAAACGCGTTTTAAAATAATTTTGATTTAATTTAATTAATTGAAATTGATTAAACTCCATACTGCAATCGTAAATAAAGACAAACTCACCATCCTATAACATCATCAGGCTGCACTGGAATCTGCTTATCCTTTGCAATTCGAAATTCCACCGGTCCACTTTCAACATCTTCGCATCTTTCTTCCACGTGGTCAAATAAATTGTATCCAACCAACATGTAATCGTTTCCCACTGGTCTCCATATTTGGAAGAAGACGTTGGTACAGTCACTGTAGCTTTTGTAGAATCTCCATTCCTTGTATTAATTTAAATAAATGATGAAATAAAATAATGAAATAATAGCATCAAAAGACCGTTTATATTTCTTCAAATGTAAAAATAATGGTCGATTTAAAAACTACTATTAATAATGCATACTGCAAGAACACAATTTTTGACCCATTGATATAAAAGAATCACAGAAAGAAGGGTGAGACGATTACTCATCCATAATATATACATAAACAAACCATTTATCGTTTATAAGTTGGTTAAGCATGCAACATTAGAATTGTTATACCACAGATGAACCCGTAATAATGTGCTGTTTTTAATAACTATTTTTCACCTCCAAGTAACGTCCTTTAGACGATAGACGTTTTAATCCACGTCCGAATGCGACGTAACGTTAGATAAACTGCAAATTCTGTCTTAGCCAACAATTCATAGGAGCGTCGAGACCACTTTCAGTGGGCCCCGAAGACTTCTCAACTCCTCTTGTTTCGATTTCGTTTGCTTACCGTGACCACCCCATAGCAATTGATGCCTCCATATTCATGAAATATTTGAGTGTTGTTCGCGCTGAAATCGTCCCCTGATCCTTCCTTAAGATCCAAACCAACAACTCGGCCGCCCTCCGAACAAACTGCAATAGTGGTTGGTGTTAGGACAGGTATTTTGAAAGTTCAATAATGCACCCTCAGCATTTCGTTGATTGCATTTTCCCTTAAAGTTTAAGTTAGCTTAAGCAGTAGATAATAAATATATAATAGCTTAAGCAGTATATAATAAATATATGATAATTTATGTAAACTGTGACTTAAATTGACTACCGAATGATAGCTGCTCTATTGTCATTTTAAATACCTAATTATTATGCGTAATTTTTATGTAAAAAAGACGATTGAAAAGCTATCTTATTTAGAATCTCAACAATAGTTTTATAAACTTATTTTACCTTGAGATAACCCAATATGATGAAGACTCACGAAACATGCATAGATATATATTGTTTTGAAAATTCCAGACATTGTTTATTGTTGTTCAATCAATTTCCATGGTTGATATTTTTGTGTAAAAAATCGTTTAAATGTGCTGTAGTGTTTCGTGCTAAACCAATTACCATATTTCAAAACATACTTTCATATTTTTTAACGATTTTGCAGTAAGATAACATATCTAACAACAAAACGATACATAAAACCTTATCATTTATATTAAACCCTGTGAGTGTTCAATTATTACAACTGAAGTGATAAGATTTATATAAATCACATAATAGTTTTCCTCAAGATTTTCATTATGTTGATTATTCTTATTAACTCAATTAGACTACTACATCCGATTAATTTAAATCATACGAGATCATGTACTGATTATGAAAATGATAGATTCTATCCTTTTGAGCGGTTAGAGTTATATTTATACAAGAAAATGATATAAATAATTCTTTAAGATCAACCAAACAAATTGTTACATTCACTGCATGACCCTTCGGACAAAATTAATCAGTAGGTGCCTATGTTATAAGCAAGAAAAATATATTGATTCTGTCAGTTAAACAAAAGAAGAAGCTCTATGAATATTTTTATTTTGGTGAAAATAATGTAAAATTAATATAGAATTTGCAAATCATTGAAATGAAATTAATAAAATATCACAGTTGGAACATAGTGGCATATATATTGAATTATATACTGTACATAATCAAGAAAAACATTATATAACATCTGACCTAAGATATATGTAATTAATTAAAAATGTATATGTTTTATCACTCAATATGAGGTCGTTTTTATTATTATATAGTATAAAGATACATGCATCCTACACAATCGAAATGTGAAATGTAAAAATATAAATTGATGTCTCATCACTCGATACGAGCTCGTCATGTTTTCTTTTTAATTTTGGTTTTAAAATGCAAATAAAAATGTAAAAAAAAACAGATAAATTTGTTTTTTTTTTATATATATATACATCGAGTCTATTCACAGAAACACAGCAGCAACATTTAGTATTTCGGCCTTGGACTCAAAATGTAAAGTCGGCTATGAATTGTGCTGGAAGAATCAGGTCTCGGTCTCTCGTGCCTACTGGAAATAAAGAAAATAGATTGCGTGTTTGTTAAGTAATATATACTAAAACATAGCTTAGAGATGGAGACTAGATTTTTAATGTTGGAAGTCCTACTTTCGATAAGGTAAATGAAATAGTACCACACATTTTTATCAAAGCTCTGATT
This sequence comes from Hydroides elegans, assembly GCA_001703475.1. Taxonomy (NCBI): domain Eukaryota; kingdom Metazoa; phylum Annelida; class Polychaeta; order Sabellida; family Serpulidae; genus Hydroides; species Hydroides elegans. Next base: position 42,709 of record LQRL01166927.1, on the reverse strand, counting down.
AAAAAATTCAACTGAATGTCGAGCGCAGTCTAGCCGAGTATGACAACGCACCCTTAAAAACCGTGCCTGGTATTCTTAAGATTAATCTGATATAACTTATATGGAGCTATTAGAATCACGTTTGAAATAATATAATTCATAATAAATTAGAATGCTTACGAGCAATGCACATCGACATTTTCATAATCTGGACGGATATCTTCTTTATTTTCTTGGATAATGGAAAGGTCTTCCCTCGACCGCTGTTGGTACGATCTGTCTTTCATCCAAGCGTGGGTGGTCGGTCGGATCCTTGCATATAATAAATACGTAGAGAAAAATGGAAATGATAATACCTTGTGGCATTAAACATAGGGTTTTGAGTTGTTAATAGTGTTAATTACTTTAATGAATGCAAATAAATTTATGTAGATTGCTTAATTTCTGAAAACAGTTTACACACTTTTCACAAGACTTCCTAAATTTAGAAAACAACAAAACACACTTTACGCATGTTTGCCTGAATGAGTGCATTTGCAAAATTAATAAATACTCTCTTTTTACAATCAGTCGTAACAATGAAATCTTATTTGCGAAGTCACAGTTGCATTTTGTACATCACAAAATCTATATACATATCCTTCAAATCATAATTTCTACCTTTTCATCCTGAAGCAACCCATATGAAAGTACCGCAAACACATAATCACGGTAACAACGCACATTATAACCATCAACAAGCCGAGGAAACACAAAGTAACCACTCCACCAAGAGTGTGGATCCACCAGTTTGGGTGAGTGGGCATCACTAATAGAGGTTCGTATTTGTCGTTCATGGCTTCTTTGAAGGAAGAAGTTGGTGTTCCTGCGAAAAAGTAAAATTCAATTGCAATTAATAACAAATCATTAAATTGAGGTGTAATGTCCTCAAAATTAAACATTACATAAATGTTGAAGTATCAATCAGATGGCATATAGGGACATTGCACGGTGAATATTATCAGGGAAAGACCTAGCTGAACTTGAAATTGTAAAATGACATTCATGCGCAGTATTCAACCTTGAAATAGCAGCTCAAATGCGACGAGAACGAAATTGCTGTAGGTATTTTAAAAAGACTATATGGCATTGGCATAGTGACGATTTACACCGAATTGACATTCACTAGCGACAAAAAGACGGTCGAGTTAGCGACCGTGTGACCGCTTCGGTGCACGCCTGAAGCATTATAATTCATTTGAGTATTTCTTTCTCATTCACACAACATGTACCTTTCAAATTCTTTCGGAGCATTTGCAAAAGCTCATTTACATGAACGAACTCTTTTGGCGTATCCAGGTTTTCGTATAAAAATGTTGATTCATCCAACAGGGCGTAAATTCTCATAACATCTCTGCCAAAAACGAAGTGTAAAGACAAATCGAATTTGAAAGAGTATATATTATTTTCCGAAAGAGTATGTTAAAACAATCATAAATAATGGTAGGAATATGTGTGGTATTGCTAAAAAATGTAGATTTTCAGAAAAAAAAATCATTATCATGAAACGGGTGAACCATATATGAATTCATATATTTAAGAGTACATTTTTAATATACCAGCTATATCGAGTATATCATTATCACGTCCTCAATTATTGTTTGAATGGGTCACTCCAAGGCATGTTAGTTGATTGTGTCATCTGACATACATGTACCTAAGCTAAGAAATTTAATTCAAAATGAATCTTACTTATCTTGACTGATTTCCACAGCACTTAACTTTGGATACCATCCCTTGCCTTCGGAACCGAAAAACGCATATAACTCTAACATAAACTCATCAATGATAGACGCCATATCGCTTTGTTTCTCGATTTCAATGTCAACAAGATGATCCTCCGGTGGGAAGGTGTCGGTTCGAACGATGGCAGGAGGTCTGCAAAACAGACCAACGATTTGAAACATAATAACGAAACTCGCCAATCGTGACAGTTGATATTAATCATAATGATATTAATGATATCAATGTAACAAAATGTGGTAGATTATCACAAGGACACCTACATGTAATGAAATTGATATTTTAATTTCCATACCTTGAACCTTAGTTGAACATTAGCACTTGAACGTTCCACTCCCCCCAAAAATAATTCGAAGCGGATACTAGGCGCAATTCTACTTAAGAGCAAACGCGGTTGCTGCATTTCCCGTTCTCTCCTAGAATCTTATACTCTCATACATGTATATGCGTCTATGGCATCCCCTCCCCCGATTCAAAACGTTCGGAAATAATTCCTGACTACCTTGCTTTTAGTGACGGTTGCCCTCCATCTTCAACCATACAAACCATCATATATTTGTGATATTCCAAGAGTGGATGAGCATTGATGTAAAGATACCCTTCGGTCGTGTTTAACGCAATTTGCATCATCGGATTCAGCAGATAGTAACCTAAATCATCTACAAAATAAAAGACATTTTGATACGATAATTTCTTCTTTTTTTGATATAATACATATGGCTGCGTTCACCTGCTACGATAAAAGCTCAAAACACAAATTATGAGCTGCAAACTTAAAGCCGTATTTGAATAATACATGGTAGCAATTCCCTTCTGTTCACCTAAAAGTGCATCGTATTTTGCGCTTTTATTTCGTGTGAACATGGCTTAAAAATCTTGCTAGAGACTCAGGCCTTTTTTTTGCGTTGAGCTTAATATGTTTTTACGATCTCATATAATTATAACATTTTAACCATCAACCACTTTTGTGAAACTAAGTTGCAAAACAGCTGTACGCATATGTAATAAGTAACATGAAGAGCACCCCACGAGGTGTTCCTCAAAATAGGTGTTCCTTTTCAAATTTCATCTAGCTACAAACTTTTAAAAATGTCCTTCTAGCTACAAGAATTTAAGGAACACCTTTTTAGATTTTTGTCAAATTTAATTAATCTTTCGTCAATACAGGGTTTAATTTTATTCACAATTATATATATAGGCTAAATAAACTAAATTACACATAAAAATCGGTCATATATACCAGTATTACTATTATCATTTTTCATAAAAGGTGTTTCTCTTATGATTCTAGCCAGCTAGATGAGAGCAGTGAGCTCAGCTAGCTACTCAAATAGGAACACTTCTTTATAAATTTCTAAATATGATAACACCTCTTTGTAAATTTCTAAATATGATAACTTATTGCATATTTCAATGTTACAAGTAATTTTATGCTCAAATATACCGTTTTAAATAAAATTGGTCGTGGGGTGCCCTTCTTACATGACATGTCAAATAACATTAATTGCAAAATGATTATATCATTCAATCGATAAGATGACTGATTTAGAAAACATTAACTATCAAAGGGTATATGCACCCAGTTTTTTTTTTACAAACTGTAACGCAGAACCTCCTGACACCGACCTTGCTCGGCATCAGTCGCTGTCAGCGTAAGAATTGAAAACCCCGCCAGTGTATCCGATCGCAGATCCGTGTTATAGAAACATGGACAGTTAGGGTCGATTGGCTCGTATGGTATTCGGTTGCTCGAACATTCGAACCTCGGTCTAGAAATAAAGTGATAATATTATATGCAATTTGATAAAAAAAGATTTATAGCGAATCGGGGCAAAACAGCCGTTACGCGACAATATAATTATATCATTTCAAAGCCAATTCATTCATTGTATTCATGTAAGTGTAACCATTATAAATCTTAGCCTCTTTACACGATAGAACCTCCAAACTTTTCATACCATTTTTAAATATTTAAGATCGGATATATATATCAGAATCATAGAAAAAAACAAACTGGTTATCATTGACATCTTCAATGGTTATATAAATCTTTTCAGAACTATTTTTCGATTCCATCGCCCGATCCGCGGCATAAACAAGTATGGACATGGTGCTATTACCAGTGCAGCTCATCAATAGTTCATAATCGATCGGTTGCTTTGTGTAAATGATACCCGTTATCGGATTTATCTAGTATAATGGAAAAATGATAAACTTATAGCATTCTGAATAATTTAAGAAATGAAAAACAGAATTTGCAGTGAGGAAATGTCAATTTTATATCAAATTACATTTTATTTACTGTTTTCTTATATAGATACTTCAATTAGAATAAGAATTGATAGGTAATCGATTAAAGAAATGAAACCTGAAAGTAGAGAGTCCCGTTCGTATCGTCCGCATCACTGAGGGAGTATACGATCTCAGCGTTTGCTCCTAAATCTAGGTCAGTCGCTGTCACAGTCAAAACGCTTGTTCCGCCCTTGGTGTTTTCTATTTAAAAGAAGGATAGCGTATAACCCCATTCGAAAAATCCATACTTATTTTGTAACACAGAGATCCGATGTCGGTAATTTTGTAATTGTATGATAATAAGTTTAATATGTTTAAGAAGAAGCTCCTTGAAAGGCGGTAAACTAACCCCTCTTTATTCTGGCATGCTAGATCAAAACATCAAGTTATAGGGCGGACAGCGAATTCTTTGTGATAGCTGTGAAATTCAGTTTACAATAATTAGTTTATTCGGTAATATTATATTTACTATAGGCCTACTGCCCAAAAAAGGCAAGCCCCCTCCAGTTTTTACCATTAACGTATGCAGAAAAGCACACTTTAAACTGTTGTGATTAGCATGGAAATATTTATGAGTTTTCAATATTTCTCGTTTTACTCGGTACATCAATATGTAAAGTCTACCCACTAAACCAATTTGTTACAAATGAATCAGTTTAAACCGGCTATTTTGAGCAAATCTGAGATACCCCGTTTGCCATTAACATCAGAATAGCAGCTAAGGTACTTCTAATTTCATCATGAATAAACTCCGTTTAACAAATCCAATCGCGACGAAATTAGCAATGGATATATTTAACACCTCAATTGACAATATTCTGGACCAAAAATTATAAAGTGATTGGTTTTCAAATACAAACAATTCATTTTAAAACCGTGCATTACTGCATACATGTAGGTAAATGGTAAAAACTGGAGGGGGGCTTGATTCAAAAGGATGCATACCTTGAATAGCAGCCCAATAAGATGTTTGTGTAAAATTAGGATAGTGGTCGTTGATGTCGAATACTTTCATATACACTTTGGCTGTGTCCGAAAGTCCATAATCATCCTCCACCTTAAATGTCACATGTTAAATATTTGTTGATACATTACATTTAAAAATAGGGAAATTTTTCATAATAATAATTTCATTTATATAAAATCCATCTTTTCGTTTTTCCGATGTTAATGTAAAATGAACTATAGTCATACTTATCATTATTGATTATTGAATAGTATTAAGCCCCAACTCCCAAAATTTATATCCTTACACCTTCAGGCGTAAGGATATAATCTGCTTTTAATACACCTACCACAATAGTCAAATCAATCTTTATCAAATCAGGATTCGCATTTACATCAATCTGCTCAACAACCAGCAAATGTGTACAATTCTCATCAACAGCAAAATACGTCGACGCAAAACCCGGAACGATACTACACTGTGACGTATCAGGATAAAGGTCATCGGGCAAATGACCTTCATCTCTGTGAGTCAAGGTCAAAGTCAAATCAGGTATAATCCAGGGCTGAGTGGTGTTGGGTAGGCATGGATCGTCTTCCTAAAGGTATTTAGAGATTAATTGTGAGGCACAATTTACAAAATTGTTTGAGAAAATATGAATAGCTTTAGATTATCTATTTTTACAATATAAATGCAATGACAAAAGACAATATTCCTCTTTCACCGCCGATTGCAATGTTTATAATGTATTCCCAATTTTCTTGGAACACTTAATATAATACCTGGCCACATTTCTCTGGAATATCAACTTCATATACATTAGGATTGAACATCGGTGGCCTGTTGATCCAGGACAAATTGACGGTGAGTATTCCTGTATCGTTGCCAATATCATCAAGAACCTGAACCTTTGAAAGAAAAATATATGCAAAAAAATAGTGAAATGAGCAAAAATGGAGTTAAAGCCTGGCCACCTTCAAAACTTTTTTTTCATTTCAACAAACCGTGTATCTAATGTACATGTATCCTTTTTTGGAACCTTAAAACGGAACTAGTTTTTAGACCACAATAATTGTGCAGTTTTGAGCTTCATATAATGAATACAATGGAAGACATGGTTAATTTGAAGAAAAAAACTCGAAAAATCTTTCAATGTGACCACACTCTAAAAAGATGTTGAAGATAAATAACTAATTTGAAGCTAACTTGGATCTTAATAGGCCATTGACTTGAGTCGCCATAGTTGAATTCAGGATCACCAGTCGTCTTTATCCATCCACCTGAAGTAGAGCAGATCATGTCAAAATTAAATTAAATCCAATTAATTGTCAAAATCAAATTAAATCCATTAAAATTCAATTAGTAACAGGAACAAGTGGACCCAGTAATGTTAACTCGAGTGTATGGGATTAAATAGCAATGACATTATTATTTATTTAACCGGCCAGTGCAATTATCATACGTATCCGTAATTTATCATATTTAAATGCTAGATAAAATTGACATTTTCTTTATTTGAAAAGAGTTATTCAATCACACTTAGATTATTATGTCTGGTGAAGATTAATTAATCACATCATTAAATACAAATTATATATTTGATATGGATTCATTGTCAATCGTTGAGATACTATTGAGCTACTTTATACTAAATTTAGAATTAATACGGATGAATTGTCTTACTTAGTGGATTGATTGTGAATTTATTATACATCTCAAAAGGATCAACACCGATTATTGAATATGTTATCTCAGATGGCTTTCCACTCTCAGTCACAACCTGGTATATAAATAGTTAGACTATTTCCACCAGTTTGCATAAAAATGCATTGATGTGTTGTTTTAAAACAAACATTTATGATTTGGTAAGGCCGCGTTCACGCAAACGCTAACGCTCGAAAAAAAAACACTAAAAAAGATATTTTCAAAAGCCACATTTATATAAAAGCACAACAATTTATCCCCTCTGTTCTCGCAACGCGTCTTAAAGTACATGAAATAGATATTGTGTAGTTAAACGGTACGAATTTAACATAATTTTCTTTATAAACCAGGCAAATTTTAAGAATCAAAGGGAACTTTTTACGCTGTCATTGTTAAAATGTAAAAACATCAAATTCATTGGAATTATCGATAACTTAAAATTTCAACATGTTTATATGTCCAATACTCTTTCAAACCTGATATATATCAGATCCGGTCGGAGAATCCTCAGGTATTGTTGTCAAATTATCGAGATTTTCTATCTTTGGTGGATCTCGTGTATCAATGAGATAAATCGTCAGGTTTCCAACATCCATATGCATGAAGTTCCAGGCGGCTAAACTAAGCTCATACACAGGAGGATAGATTTTGCTGGAGAGGTCTTCGGATACTCGAAGGATTCCTTAAGAAGATACATGTAAATCAATCTAGCTTAAGATGAAATCTTGAGTGTTTATTAAGCATAACTGCGTCATTACTTTGTTTAAAAAATATTTAAGCTATTAAATAATTCAATATGAATGCGTTAAATTTCAAGAAAATAGAGAGAGAGAGAGAGAGAGAGAGAGTGAGAGAGAAACACACACAATAAGAGAACGAAAAATAGCAATTACGAGGCGAAGAACAAAATTTAATAGTTTTACTTTGGTAAAATAACAGAACATATACTTAAAACATTGATCTATGATTCTTAAAATGTGTTCACTGAATATCTAGCTCTTACCCGTTTTCTTATCCGTTTCAAAGGGCGGAGGCGGCTCTAACACATCAGTTGACTCAATCGCAAACACCAATGGCTGTGTACTCGTATCCTCATCCCAAACTTCCATTCGAAACACAATATCACCGACCCGCCCCGTTTGCGAGTTGATATTAGTCTCATATGGCAAATTGGTGATCACGTGGGGTTCATTGAGGTCAATGACCTTGACTGTCAAGGTCGAATCCGAGTCGCGACCAAGGCCATGTACGCGGATGGGGAGGTGGTGTTCGCGTTGGTGTTCGTAATCGAGGGGAGCGATAAGAGAAACGCGACCTGTAAATATGTGTTTGATATTTATAATTTATTAGTCGTTATTAAATTAATAACTTAAGTTCACGATATTTTCACGACGCATTTGATTATTGTTGCGATGAGATGGACGCGGCCTGAACATATGCGATGACAATTTGAGTATAATTAAAACATATATAAGTCATTTGTTCATAATCTTATAATCAAAATGGCAAACACTATGATGTCTACGATGTTTTACATAATCAGTAATGTAAGTAATTTTATCTAGGATTCAAACCAAGAATTTGCATTTGGGCTGAATGATTATGAAGGAATACAAATCTCTTCAACCAGTTAACAAATCTGCAATGTGCCTACTTTATGAAGCTCGTTTTACAAAACCATTTTAAAATATATTCTAGCAAAACCCACCTGTATACGGTTCTGTACTGTTAATGAAATCACTATGATTATTCCACTGATTGGTGATTTCAAAATGAGGCTGTGGCGTCACAAACGAAAAGGTCAACGGTACTTCAAGGGCATTTGGCGGAGAATGAATGTCGGAGTTCGTTCCAAACGAGGCTTTGACATCGTAGAAGATTCGGTGTGGACCCAAGGATAAAAGGGTGTTTTCAGGGATTTCGATGGTTGCGGGTAGGTTGGCGAAAAGAATAGGTGGACCTGAAAGACAATGGTTTACACCGATGACGTATTCGCTGTGTATCAATGCTTAAAATTTTAGCATCATATATAAACAAACTCTTATAAATATATGAGAGAGGAGTCAATTCGGCCACAAATTGGTTAGCTTTTGTTCAGGCATTGCAATTGTATAGATAATTCAAAGGGTATTTACAAGTTTATGTATGATATCTTTCGAAGTCGTAATAAAACCCTTATCTAATTGCAGTATATCAAAAATAAGATACATATACATATATCATGTTAAACGAACCAAACTAGACTTAAATTAGACGTAACAAATACCGACTCACCACTGACAACAGTGGCTCTCAGTGCCACATCCCTCTTGGGCATCGTCCGTGTGCATCCAATCGTAGTGAACCCGGGACCCTTTGGTTCTTGTCCCGCCATGGTGCATATCTCTGTGACACTTTGTGGATCCCGGCCATCAGGGTAGGGTATTTCACGGAAGCCGATCATGTTATTGGGATTATCGTTTGTCCTCCAATAAAAGATAGAATGTTAAAATAGTGTTTCGTGTGCTTTATATGAAATCTATAGCGGTCATTTATACATACTCAATTATTAATACTTTAAGAATTTTCTAGGTATGAAAGTTCTAACACTAGGGTAAAAAACTATGACATATCTAAAGGGCGTTTAATTAGAATTTGTATTCCTAATAAACATAAATCATTTATTCAAATACAAATTATTTTAAGAATTTGAATTATTGATTTCGATTGCTCAACAATCTCATATGCATACCAATATCACATGATTGCATACAAGTAGCTTCTATCCCTCAAATTGAATTTATATTTAGACTCCTGAAGATCCATCGAAAAATTGAGGTTGCTTTTTTCAAACTTACCATCCAATCACATCACCAGGCTGGACGGGAATCAGTTTATTATAAGGCACCACAAAAGTCACGGATGCTTGAATGTTATAATAGCAAGGGACTTCGTTGGGATCGAACGTATTTTCACCCACCAGCATAACATCTTGACCTTCGGGTCGCCATATTTGGAAATGCACTTTTGCGCAGGTCGGACATTTGAAGAAAATCCATTCCTAGAATATGAAAATAAGCAATGTTAAGCGCAACGCAATTAAACGATTTTTGGATTTCATTAATAATCGAATTATTTTACTTGTACATTTCTATAATCATTCATAAATTTACATACATTCAGGTATTGTGAAATACATTTACATGTTTTTTCTCGTAACCCTACTCCTTTCAAACTTCATGCAACCACCAACCGATCGAAAGAACATGGAGAAAAACTTAAAACAAAAAGAGCAGTAACGTTGATTTTGTATATTTTAAGCGCTTGATCATTTCTCTTACCGACACGACACCAAAACAGTTGATTTCGCCATAAGAATGCAAAATCTGCGTGTGGTCAATCGAGGTGGCGTTGATCTCGTTTGGTCCGAGAGATAAACCCACGGAGATACCATTTTCTGCACAAACTGAATGCAAACATTTGATAAAAATAATGTGTGATTTATAATAAGAGCATCAATGTGTTTTCTAAAAATACTAAACTTAGTTTGATTATCAACATTTTCTTATGGTTTTTAGAAAGCTTGTATTGAACTGAAAGAAATTTATACTGTTGAAATCACCCTTTAAGCCCACAATACATTTATGATTGATAAGTCGAATATATATTATTTAACTAATTCAAATTTAGCCATATCAAAATGTAAATTTCATAAACCTAACATATCTCCAGTAAAAAAAAACATATGTTACCTTGACATTTTATTATTGTAAAACATAATCCAGACAAATAAATCAAAAGAAATGAATTCTTCGAAAACAGCTCCATAGTCCGTTCATCCGAGAAATTAGAAAGCAATGCTTTCCCCAAAAAGAGGCTGCAAGAAATGCCAACTGGTTCATCGTTTTATAGAGAGTGGTCAATAAAGTTCTTATGGTTAGTTTGGACATAGTTATTCCTAATAGATATATAAATAATAGGATGATATAGAAATTAATCAGATAAATAAAGCATTGCTTGTCTAGCATCAGATCTCAAACATTCTATCATAATAGTTTAATATGCGATTGGTTTATCCAGGTTGAAGTAAAAAAAACATTAAAAGAACATTAACATGATATTAGTCAAATAGCTTATCTACCACCCGGTAGTAATATTTCAGGGATGGATATTAATGTCTTATATTGATAGATGTAAGTATGAATATCTCATCGAATTACATATTTTAATGATACAATTCTAAAACAAAATTAATGCGCTGATTAAGAATATCATATTGTTATTCGAGAGTGTTTATTGTACATCAATAATTAAATAAAAACCATTTTATGTCATACATGTTATTGTAATAATGAAAGGTTTAACATGATATTAGTCAAAGCCCTTGTTCCATATCTATCAGTGATAACAACATTCACCAAATTATACACAACTTTTGTCGGTAGCTGTTATTTCAGTAAAATCATAAAAACTGTCAATCATGATACACAACTTTTGTTGAGAGCTGTTATTTCAGTAAAATTATTAAATCTGTCAGTCATGTGTTGGTCTGGGACTCATCACATAAATGCGGCTGTGGATGGTGCTCGCCGAATTCGCTCTTCTTCGGGCACTGGTTCCTGGGTGAGGATGCCTAAACACAAAAATGTCATGCATATAAACAAAATAAGCGATTCAGCAATTAATAACATAACACAAAGATGGGTAACAATAATATAATTGCTATAAATGTGTGGTATTCATCAAAGGAACCCTTCTACCCATGCACATGCCAGTATCTTTCAACGATTATACGATGAATCCCATGGCAAAGCGCCCTGAACTCAAGGTTTGGCCCAATTAACGTACCGGTTCCCAGCATCTCTGATCATCAGATCATCATAAATCCTTAACATTAATATTTGAGTATCATATCATGCCAGAATTTCAACTTTACACAGTCAATCGTTTTCAACGAAATTAAACCAGTACGTCAAGGTCCAAGCGCTGTCCTATCCCTTTTACTCCTTAATCCCTTATACACCCGTTTGACTACAATTCCAGTGCAATCAAAACATTAATATCAAACTCACACTTCACAATTTCCATCATCATCACTCGACCTCGCATAATCCGTTTCCGGTCTCCCTTCTTCCTTTTCTCTCTTCGATCGTCCCATCCCTTCAACCCCTATACCCTAATGCGCCCTTTTAACTCCCATCTCAATTCAATACTCACACATCACAATTTCCATCATCATCACTCGACCGCGCATAATCTGTTTCCGGTCTCCCATCTTCTTCGTCGCTCTCTTCGATCGTGCGCAGATCGACTTTTGAATTCTGCAGATAGCGCATGTCTTTCATCCATGCGTGGGTAGTGGGGCGCACCTTGCTATATTAAAAAAAACTAAATTCATTCACATAACGACGATCTCGTGATTGACAAACAGAAACTAATTTGAAAGCGAAACTGGCAGCGCGTGTCCTTCATCCATGCGTGGGTAGTGGGGCGCACCTTGCTATATGTGAAAAACGAAACTCATTTAGGCAGGAGTACCCAGCGATTTATTCGGTGAAATATCTATTCTGTTGGGATATCTTCCTTGCTGGCATTTTCACAGAATAGAATGAATATTTACATTTCCTTTTTGCTCAATTCTAAGAAATTAGGACCATAGTTTGCGATTACTACATGAAATAAACTCCATTTTGAGCAAATTAGAGCTAAAATATTGGAATATACTAATTTTGGTGTACTTTCATATGGGCATGAAACATTGAAAAGTATATTTTTTGCTGGCAACGTTTTGCTGGCAGCGATTTTCGGGCTTTCCTGGCTGGCAAACAAAGAATAAAGTTTACACTTGAAAAAATAATATTTCACCACTTTAAGCTGCAAATGAATTCGTTTCATAACAAAATAAGTCATATTAGACACACTTATAAAAATCGGTCGTTGGGTACTCCTGTTTAGGGGACAAAACGAAATTAAACTTAATTTATGAATCGAAACTAATTTGAAAGCAAAACTGGCAGTCGTGTCCTTCATCTACGCGTGGGTCGTCGGGTGCACCTTGCTATATTAGGAAAACGAAACTGATTTTTATTAACAAAACGAAACTAATTTTATTTTTTTGAAATCATGCGGATTCAACCCCGTATCCTTAATCCACGTGTGCGTTGTCGGGCACACTTTTATATACTTGGAGAAAATAATCTAAATATAGTCACAGAACGAGGAGTTTTTGATTAACAAGGCGTAACTGATTTTAAAATGAAACTGAAAACTGATTCCAAGCTATAACGATATATGAAAAACTATCCTTGATCTCCCTGCATATGCTGCCAACCAAACCCCTAATAATGAAGTTCGAATCGATTCTTACGTTTTCTTCTTGTAGCAGCACAGATGAAACCGCTTACACAGCAAAATAGTCGCAATGATGAGAAAGAGAAGCAGTAGGAGAAGTAGAAAGAAAATGGTGAAGAGCCCAGCGAACGTATGGATCCACCAGTTTGGCATTGTAGGCATCACTAGAATCGGGGTACAAGATTCGTTTGTTGCGGTAACGAAGGAATCTCTTGGGACACCTGTACACATAGGTGCAAAATGATAATTAGACAATTTGAGAATATATATACAATTTAGGGCTTGTTCACACGGGAAGCGACGAAACGCGGCCCGCGACAATTTACTTATTTGTTCTTTATAGGACTTTGTCATATTTTTAGAATCGCGTTAGAAAAGGTGTTCACACTGGAAGCGACAAGTTCAGAACGACAAATGTTTAACATTTAGATAAATGATTTCCTTAGACAAGTTGAGTTGTTTGTTTCTTGCCGCAATTGGCGGTGCAAAAACGCAAGGGGCGAATCCGCACCGCCTCTCGCGTTTGTGGAGATCCTTTAATTAAAATTAACAGTTAAAAGACTAAGAATCGTCAGCTGTCGCTTCCCATGTGAACACCTTGCCGCTCCATTTCCGTGCCTAAAACGCGTGTCGCTTCCCTTGTGAACAAGCCCTTAATCATTTTCCTTCAAACCTCTAATTTGATACCAGATATAGAAAACAGTTGACAAATTTCCTTCAAAAAAAAAAAAAAAGAAAGCTCCCATAAAATGTTAGATATCATAATGGTTTTAAACAGCTTGAACAGTATAAGGGTCTGGCCACACGAGAAGGTTTTCAGCACTGTTTTATCCTAACAGACCGTTTTGATCAATGTAGTCCTAGTGGTAACCTATACCTCGAAAACCAAACCAAAAAAGTGGGTGTATTTTAAACGTTTTATCCAATTTCAAAATCCAATGATAATTACATTGAAAATCATGGGTTGATAGGAGAAAAAACATTGGGAAAGACTTCTGTATGGACAGGCCATACACTCTTAGTTGAATTCTTAGTTTAAGAATAACGTACATCTACTTTAAGTCTTAATAGTCTAGCATGATTAGAAATGGAAATAAAAAATAGGAGGACCACCGATAGTGCCCGATTTTTGAATTTTAAATGCGGACGGGTTGGGGATTTGGGGGTCGGCGATTGTCTGCGATCCAGTCGGCGATTCCGTAGCAGACTAAATCTCAAGTGTGGCCTAGCTTTAAAATACTCCTAGTTTAAGAATTATGCAGACCTACTATATTTCTCAATATATGTTGATCTTATATTGAATCTAATTGTTATCATAATGACCTTAATTGATTGCCATCACTTTAAAAGAAGTACACTAGTACATATGTTTACTCACCATTAATGTTCTTTCTCAATTTTAGTAGAAGGTCGTTTACATGAACAAACTCTTTGGCTGCATTGAGGTTTTCGTACAAAGACGTCGAATTGTCTTTGAGTGCAAAAATGGTCACAACTGTTCTGTATGGATGAACAAATGTGTAGATATATGCAATTACATAGGTTTTCTGTACCTGATTTTGTTGAAGCTTACCCTCTAAAGAACTCATTTTCATTACTAGTTTAGTTTTTTTTTATGGGATGGGATTCATCGACTTAATAATTTCATACCTTTCTCTGTGATAAGCGAAGCTTTCCAACTTGGGAACCCATGGCTTAATGTACTCATACAGATCATCCATAAAGGCTTCTTGGTTCACCGTGAAGTCTACGAAGGTCTCATTCACTGTTATATCGACCAAATGCTTCTCTGGTGGATACGTATCCACTCTTACGATGGCAGGGGGTCTGTAAAAGTAGAAAATTGATCATTTTTGAAAGGACTACTTTTACTAAGATGAGTGAGAGCCCGAATATATTGCAAGCTTATGATGTCGAGCTGTTTTTATAACAACAACCCGTTTTTTTGTCTATGCGTTTTTTTAAAGAAACACTTTAAAAATGTACTGGGCTTTTTATCTATTTTTACTGATAAATGGTCATGTTGACGTTTCCAGTTCTATTGTTCTGAACCCTTACCTTGCCTTGAGGTTTGGGTCTCCCTGATCCTCCACCATGCAAATCATCATGTATTTATAATACTCGAGCAGGGGTTGTGCAGTGGTATACAATTTTCCAATGTAGTTTCCCTGCTTATTGATCACTGTATCCAGTCCAAAGTGTCTCATTGGATTCAGAAAGTAAAATGTTGGAACGAAATTTTCTGAAAACAAAATTTTAAAATCCCTGAAATAGAGTCTATGAAACAAAGACAACATATGCGAATTCATATGCTTTTAACAAATATAATGGCATCAAATGTTTTTTTCACGGGTTGAATATGCCAACAAAACCTGGAAAAAAAGTTTCCTCAAACTCTCTTTACTTACAAGTCCTGAAAAACGAGTTCAAATACAAACCTTAAAGGCGCTGGAATTTTATTGTAATTTTATAGTGTCACTGTGACAAAAACTCTAGGAAATGGCACCATGTGAGGGCTGGCCAAAAACGCAACAAACTTAACGAGCCTTTGAGTTTTAAATGAGGACTACATTGATTGCTCAGCAAAACAGTGGAGGAACGCCCCTCTCCCTATCCCTCATCAGCTCTGAGAGTTTTCGGAACCCGTTTTCTCATGTCCAACTAGAGGCCATAATTGGTGACCTAAAGGCGCGTGCACGCAAAACAGGTAAACATATCACAAAGCATGTCTGTTATATATTTTATACCAATCTCATCCGTAGAAAAAAAAACACGTAATTTGTATGTTTGGATTTCGTTCTTTTTTTCCTCAAGTGAGATTGGTATAAAATACTAACACGCATGCTATGTGTTATTTTTGCCTGTTTTGCGTGCACGCGCCTTAACACTGGGCCATGGCTTGCTTATAAAGGATTCTTAGATGCTACCTCTTATCTAGGGTATATTTCTAGCCATGGCTGACGTTTAGGTAACCAAAATTTTTATTTATGGGGACGGAAGGGAACATTTGGAATCCATGAGAACCGTCGCCTTATTAAAACTCTAATGTAACCACGTTCTTACCAACATCATACGCTGTCAAGTTCAGAAAATTAAAATTGATAACTGAATCGGATCGCATTTCTTCATCGTAAAAACAGTTGTATGCTGGATCAACCTCGTCATAACCTCGCCTTTGGCTGACACAATCGAATCCGGGTCTGTTCCAATTAATAGAAGAGTATAAAAGAATTAGTACAGTCTTACCCACTTATCTCGTACCCCCTTAATTTGTCAACCGCCTATCCCGTGACTTTTCGAAGTCCAACCCCAATTTAAGTTTACCATTTCGGACTCGGGTATCTCGTCATTATTTCCACGTCCGAGCACTGACTAGATAAACGGGTAAGATTGTACATTTACACATATGTATGTTGTTCTCAATAATCTTTAAGTATAGTTGGCGATGAATTCAATTTTGCCATCTGAAGTGTTTAATGATTTACCTGTTATCGTTAGCATTGACAATGGTTATATACGCATATACATTATTATGACTCTTCATTTGAGGTGATCCCCGATCCCAAGCTCGAACCCGAAGTTGTATGACATCGCTTGATGTTCCCAACATCAATAATTCATAATCGACTGGTTGTTTCGTGTAGATTTCTCCCGTTAGCGGATCGATCTGTTGAGTGAATCAAATTCAAAAACTAAAAGCATCCGCTGAAAATACATGGAAATTGAGAATAAGAATCTAACCACATTAGGAACCTTTTCGATTTTTGTTTTGTTTCTTTTTTGTTCTACCCAACTTACCGTCTTACGAATGTATTCCTTATGAAAGACTCAAAAACGCTCGGCTCAGTTTCGAGTTCCCCGTTAAGAATTCGTTTGAAAACACAGTTTGTTAGAGAGAAAGAACGATAAAAGGTTCAAATATGCTCGGGCCCTGAGAGCCAGCAAATTAACCAAAATTACATATTTCCAAGACTCTCAGTTTTGTTTTTGAAGTTTGATTCTATAAATATATATTCGTTTGCGCTTAAAAGGCAGTTTTCTTCTTACCTGGAAATATTTTGTACCGTTATGTGGTCGAATATCTTCCAGTGTATAGTACAAAGTACCATTTTCACCAAAATCGTCATCAAAAGCTGTCACTGTTGACAAGCTTTTGCCGCCTGGTGTGTTTTCTGACAATTTTCCGAAATTATATCTTTATGTGTTATTTAGATAGTTGGGCTACTTAATTGATTTATATTTTATAAAGTTTTTATTAGAACAAGTTGCATATTTGGATGGTTTGCTTTGGCAATGAACGTATTTTTCTTTGCGAAAAAAGAAGCAACATTCATTTGTATCTAAATATATGTTAACTTTATATAGACTAACTATATCTTAATATAGCTATATTGTTAACTTACATGTAGTTAAATATATAATTATTAGATAATAGTTTATTTGTAATATGTATATCTTAAAACTTTTATGATCTTGAGTAATAAACATGCAAACTGTATATTCCTAAATGTTATTCTATTCATTTTTACTCACCTTTTATAGTTTCATAATAATTGGACGGACTGAAATAAGGACGGTGATCGTTGATGTCGTGTACTGTGATATAAACGTTGGCTGTATCCGAAAGACCGTAGTTATCCTCGACCTATAACAGCAATTTTATAATTCTCAATCGGCTAAATTTGTGGGATAAAAGTTCATTGTTTTAATAATTGGTAAACACATCAAGTTAAATTTTATCAATATGCGTTCAAAAGTTGAGGGTGCAATAGACATTTATCTTATATTGTATTCTGCCCTGCATAAATAGGTGTAACCCCTACGAAAATTTGGCATTTTCGATTGGACTTAGCCTAAAAAGCCGTGCCAAAGAGTTTTTATGCTTGTTTAATTATACATTGATCTTCGAAAATTGAATTCCAAGTGCAAATGTTATAATAATAATGTAAATTGGAATATATGGAGACATTTTTTAAAAAAATGAAGCCAAATAACTTATATCGTATTTGCAGTTTTTCAATGAAACTACGATATTTTCTTAGATTCTTGAAATCTTCCCAAGTGTGCACCAAAGGTTTGAGATGTTTTCCCCTAAAAACATATTCATTTCTCCAACCATTGTGTAAATTTAAAAAGATATCATGTGTAAGATAAAAAGTTATAAGCTTAAACTTTATTCGATTTACCAGTATAGGATGTTGTTCCACGGCGACAAAAAAATTGTGATTTTCACTGTTTTCCAAGTCATATAAAGAAAATAGTGAAACAATAGACATTTTGTTGATTCTTTGATAATAAAATTAAATAAAATTTGTTGCCGTAGACCCACACCCTTATTATACACATTTATTCAGCTATGAGGGTGTTTTATAGGCATAGGATAAGGCATAGACTATCATTTCTAATGAATAATTTTATTTATTTGGAAAACAATTCAAACGTAAAAGTAAATTGCAAGAACTGATTCAAAGATTAAATTTAATTTATAAAGTTACATACAATTAACTGAAATTATGAATTAAATTATGAATTGTATTTATCTTGAAAACAATTGAAATGTAAAACTAAATTGCAAGAACTGATTCAAAGATTAAATTTAATTTATAAAGTCATATACAATTCAATAGTTTCAATTCAAAGTTGAATTTGAAAAGCAAAGTAAGGGAAGAATTAGATTTAGAGAGGGCTGTGCGCTCCTGTATACCAAACAATAAATTGGTGCGCCAATTCAGTATGATATTTCATTCGATTACCCAGTAAACAGGAAACCCAATTTTAAACGTATACAAACGGTTTTCAGTTTCGTGTTTTTCACGTTTTCCGATGACGTGAATTGCCGGTGTTTTTGTCCACTGTCGAAAACGTGTTTTTGTGGTAAATTTGCAACCAAAAATATACGGTTTTAAAACGTAATAAAACGGTTCCATTTTCGATGCGTTTTTCAGTACTGATAGAAATTATAAATGCACTTGCGCAATTATCTGGGTTCGCTTTAGAATTTGATGAAGATAAAATAAATCTATAAGTGTGAGATTTACTCTATTTTCTTCAAATCTCGCAGCGATCGCCAACAAATTCGCAAGTCCCTGACCGCACCATACAGGTTAAATGCATACATTTGTTTTGTTTTTATTATTTTCATTATAAATTTATCAAATGTTAGTATTTGCATTGAAATAGATTACAGAATATGTTTAAGTTTACATTAGAAAATGATTATGACGTCACTATAATCAGTGAGGAGATATTATGATGAATCGCATAATCATAGCAAAACACATTTGATTAGTGCTAGATTACTGAATGAAAATATTGGAAACTGGTGTTTCAAAACATAAAAAAAGGTCAATGTAAATTCAAAAATATGTAAAATCTGATTAAGAAGAATCATGAATTATCCCCTATATTATAAAATTCATCATATAAAGGCGCAAAATGAAGAATAACGAGACATTCTTATTTTGACATTGATTTAACCATATAAAATGAAGGATCTACCTTGTTCTGTGTGCAAATATATCTTGCTCCAAAAGCATTTTGTTATTGCTCTTTCCCTTCTATATATTTGTGAACGAATTCCGTTGATGTTATTGCCTCTGGACAATTATCACTTTATATATAAAATATATAATTTTCCAGGGCTTTTATCCATTATCCGATTTTCTTGGTACATCTATAAGCACATATATTTCATTTAATTCTTTTTTGAAGCCATAATTCCTTTAAAATATAAGTTAATTGTGATTTTAAATAATTGTTTCAAATGATGTTTCCCTTTGCAGTTATTTTGTTCTTCTGAGGATAAACACAGCACAATAGCGGGTTGTGATGACGCACACAAAAAATGATAACGTCATGTCATTTTTACGTTATTTTTGGTCCTAAAAGAAACCTTATAACGTTACTTTGTGACCAAAAAGAAACCTTTTTAAATAGGACATAAAATACACGTGTAAAACTAGTTTTATTTGCATGTTACCGGAAAACCACCATAAGGAAACGTTTTAAATTGGTTTTATGTTTACTGGGTAGCGCCCGACTGTTCAATATGTTCTAGATCAGCGCCTCGATTGTGGATCATCCATGCGTTTTAAAAAGCCAGATACCAACATTAATTCATTGCATTCCTTCAGCAATGTCACCGTTTGAGCGTTGCACTTTCGATGAGTGTTACATAACATATCAATTTAGTTTTATAAAATATCTATTAACTCACCAAAAGCGTTAAATTAATCGTCATCAGCTCCGGATGTGCATTAACATCAATCTCCCCAATCACATTCAACTCTGTACAGCCAACCATTTCAAACATGGACGATGCAAAACTAGGAACAATGCTGCACATAGAAGTATCGATGGTACGCCCGTCGTCCGGTAAAACCCCTTCATCTCTATGGTCCACATGTAGATTAAGACCTTCAATGGTCCAGGGGATCGAATAGTTATATGAGCCATTGTGCTGGAAAAAAACAATGATTAAATTGCATATTACAATTCATGCAGATGTTCCAAAATGATTATATTGTTTGTTTTAATACTCTTGATTATACCGTATTTATTATCGGATATTGATTCATACACAGTCTTTGCCATAACATATCAATTAAGTATCATAGATTTATTATTATTCGTTTAAACTTATAAGTATTGTATAGGTTTCACTTGTAGTAAAATCTGAATAGTTCTTTGTACTCACCCATCCGCATTTCTCCGGGATATCAATGGCATAAACACTGGGACGAAACATCGGTTGTCGATTGATCCATGAAAGGTGAACTGTGAGGGGCTTTGTATCGTTTCCTACACTATCACGAACCAGCACCTGCAAACAAAATAGTTATAAGGTATGAGACCGTGATCAGACTGGTGATTACATTTGTGTTTCTAAACGTGACATTTTCAAACCTTCTACTGTATGAACCTCAAAAACGCTGAAAGAAGTTTTGATTCTCTTATATGGAATATATTGAAAACCACGAAAAAAGCTACATCTCAAAATGCTAATGTGACCATGGACTATTTAGCTGATCATATAATTTTTAAATTCCGAAATAAATGTACTATACCTATTTGTTAGTAATAAACACGCAATCGAAATATTGTTTTATAGTCTCTGATATCGATCAAACTATATAATAACGTTGTCTTAAAAAACGATATTTTATTTTATGTAAATGATTGTTTAATATTGTTTATCCTATAGAATTATGGGTTAATATATTTTTAACAGTTTCATCGCCATCAAAAGGAGATTTTTAAAGGTGAATTTACCTCAATAGTAATGGGATGTTGATTCTTATCTCCGTAGTTAAATTCAGTAGCACCAGTCGTTATAATCCTGCCATCTTAACATAACATCAAAACAAAACAAATTGAGTAATAAAAATGAATACATAATATAAATAATTTCCAAATAAAATCATCAAAACAAAATTAATCACGATTTTGTTTTCAAAATATATTAGAGGTCTATGCAGCGACTGAAGAAAGGTAAAGGCAAAATTATATATGATGAAATGATTATCTGGAAAATATCAGATATGATTTATCATATACTAATTACCTATAAATAATCTGATCGAAAGGTTGAGGATACAAGTTAAATCACTAAAATTAGTATTGTCTAGTTGTGTATGCTTCGCAGTACGATCCACTCTGTAAGACATCGAGAGAACGTTTAAATTTTTGCCCACATGAAAGTTTTCCGGATGCCCCCTTTCGTCACGTCAACAACAGACGTATATAGAATGATAGGTCGACGTCTATACGTCAGAGGACGCCCAGAAAACGGTTCATATGGATCCGAATACTTTCACGTTCGATACCAGATAGCGTTTTACGGATAACGTTGGCGAATAGCGTGTGAATCAGGTTTTAATTGTTGTTCTTTTTTTAGCGGCACATCGCAGCCGAATGACATATGCAAGTGGGAAAACATGAAACGTCGTCCTACGTAAAATGTGAAACTGGCATGTGTAGGTCAGACATAGTTCGTTTCATATCAGGTGTTGATATTGATACATCCTTCAGACGTAGTTCTAAATTAATTGGTCTGTAAGCACATGATTGAATATATATTTTAGATGACTCATCATATCAATAAATTATTTTATACAACAGTAATGCAAAATATGCTATGAGGGGTGATTTTACAAATTGCATGTGATGTGTGGCAACAAGAAAAACAGTTGTACTTTATGATTTGTGAAAACTCTATATAAATCATGTTTTTTTTTGTAATGCACGTTTACGTGATCATCTTAAAGTGCCTAATTAAGATGCATTAGAAAAAGTTGCATTTAGGTCCTTAAAAACGGTGTTACAAACAGTGATTGTTACATTTTCCGAAATGATTTCAACTACCTGTTTGATCAACGCATTAAGCAAGATGATTAGCAACGTAAAAAAGACGTTGTTATTTTGGGTCCATATAAAAGTTTTCCGGACTTCCTAATCATGGAAAACGTTATTTCAACGTCGCGGCAAAGGCTGACTTTAGTGGATATTTATGCGACAACAGGACGTACACGGACGTCCGAATAAAGCTCATGTTGGCTCACATAAAAACGTCCTTTCGACGTCATTGCCATAAAGCGACGGTGTACATCTGACCATTTCTGAGTGGGAATACGCTAGTTACAGCAATGGATAAATAAACAGTCATTCTAACAATGTGTCTTAAAACACACTTCACTTATTGTCATTATAACAATAAATAATGAGATCATTAATATGATAAATAGGCTTGACAAAGCTAGATAAATTCAATATTCATAAGCTGTTAATCTTACTGTGCTGGTCAATTGTGAATTTATTATACATCTCAAAAGGATAGACAGCAATGATTTGGTATTCAATCTCGTCCGGAAACCTGGCGTCGACTGCCACCTGCACGAATGAGATCAAATCAAACACATATCTCACCAAACAACATTTTTTTAACGTAATTATCGTGTACATGTATAAAC
>LQRL01166919.1:49859-61529 GCA_001703475.1 Hydroides elegans | reverse complement strand
GTGGACAAAGTACCCCACATCAAACGGGACAGACAGACGGACAGACGGACAGACGGACAAGCTCAACCCTATATCCCCTCGTTTTCACGGGGGATAATAAAACGATTTGAATTTGAATTTATATCTTAAAATCTGTCGAGACGGTCTTAGCTTTGATTGTGTCGCCAAATTCATGTAAAGAGTGAGCGATAGCTATCCATCGTCGAATTATATATTTGAATAATAGAGATTGTCCGTGAATTGAAGGGATAATAAGGTTACGTTTGGATTGTATCGTGTAGTGTGGAGGCGATATTTGATATTACTGTGTATGTGCTATGGTCATGATATCGTCCACTTCGTACAATAGATCTGCAGTTTGTAATTAATAACTGAATTATAAACATACCTATAGAGATAAATAAATATATATATCATGTACCTATCGGATCTTATTGTATAGCGTTGAGGCGGCTGTGTCGATGCTCCGGTTACTCTAAGACCACCTGGTGCATTATTAGTGTAATCAAAGTAATAGAGACATATATAACAAGGGATCGTTTGATTTGATGCGGTAACAAATGTTGCTGTGTCAAGGCTTGCGACATATGTAACCTAGTGTAGTAGATAGATGAGTAGAAGTAGTATAGACGTAGAATGTAGAAGAGCACGCACAAAAGCATTTAGAGTAAAATTCACGTATATCTTTGTACACCTGACCTTATCTAGTTAAGAGTTCAACCTATCTATTCAACGCTGTCCGCCATCTCGCGCGACGTCAGCCGTCTACCCAAGGGTTCTACACGACTTTCGCTAACTGTCAGTACCCAAAATTACTACAATATGCCAGTCACATGAGGTAAACGTGAGTAGGGCCGTAAAAGAAAGAAGGAAGCAAAAGGCAAAACTGAAGGTAAACTAGTGATATTTATATATAAGATTATGCTTAAAATAGTAATTTGTATTTCATATATACTCTAAAGCTAAGTATATGTATAGTATAATGGAAAGAAAAAGAAAACAAACCTAAATGTACTCGTGATATAAACAAGTGGTTGAATCGTGTCAACACTATCGAGCCAAAGTTACGATTGCCATACAAATTTTGGATATTGACGTCGCTAGAAGAACAAGAAAGTGAAAGAACATTTTACTACCAAGGAAATATATGCTAAGTGGACTTCGAAAGCACCTATAAGCGGATCTTTTCATTAGGGTAAAAATGCTGAAATTTTATGCAAATGGTTGTCACACAGATCACTTCGAGGCTAAGATTTAGAATTCCACACACTCAAAGGTAGAGCAACCGTCTTCGCTTTCACGTTCCATCTCTGTCGAATCAAATAGAAAATCATAGAATATATTGATTATATATTTTGATAAACGAATAGATAGATAGACCAAATCATCAAATTCGAGCATAACTATCAAACAGCAAAACCTCATGCATCTACTTGTAAAGCACCCTTTTCGAAGGGGTATTAAATATTTCATAAATGCTTAGGTTTTGAGAAATCACAATTATAGAGTGTATTATGACTAAATTCAGTCATTTTTCCAGTGGCTCCAAGTGTCAAAAGGCACATCTATACATCAAGATATTTTATTTGAGCCTATAGCGAGCGTATAACGAGCGTATAACAAACCTATAACGTAATTTACATGACCTATATTCGGGAAACTGCATATGGTCAAATCTGACCGAAGATGTCAAGGGGCATATCAATTGAGTTAGGATTAACGCGTTAATTGAAATTATCTATATATTCGGTTAACTGCATATCAAATGCTGTCAAATCAAACTGAAGAAGCGAAATATCTATACATCAAGGTCTTTCATGTGAGCATAAAACCGAGTGTCTACTACCTTGCGTGCAAAAATTCAAGTCTATTTATTATGATAAACAAGTTGATTTAGGTACAACGAGTTAATGTTTTAAGATTAACGCGTTAATTGAAATTGATTGAAATTATCTAATTATTCGGCCACCTGCATATGGTCAAATCAGACCGAAAAAGACAAAAGGCATACATCAATATCTTTCATTTTAGCATAAAACCGAGTGTCTACTACCTTACGTTTAAAAATTCAAGCCCGTACAAGCTCGTATTTTTAAAAAACCGCTGTTTTATTTACATTTGAACATTTTGGCCGAATTCTGACAATTTACGGTGACTGAATCTATCAAAAGGCACATCTTCACATCAGGGTACGTCCATCCTCCAGCTGCTTGCCGGCGAAGATAAGCCTCTGCTGATCTGGGGGAATGCCCTCTTTGTCCTGGATTTTGGCTTTGACGTTCTCGATCGTGTCACTTGGCTCAACTTCAAGAGTGATAGTTTTGCCAGTGACGGTCTTCACGAAAATCTGCATACCACCACGCAGACGAAGGACCAGGTGAAGGGTGGATTCTTTCTGGATGTTGAAGTAGCTCAGGGTACGTCCATCTTCCAGCTGTTTGCCGGCGAAGATAAGCCTCTGCTGATCTGGGGGAATGCCCTCTCTGTCCTGGATTTTGGCTTTGACGTTCTCGATCGTGTCACTTGGCTCAACTTCAAGAGTGATAGTTTTGCCAGTGAGGGTCTTTACGAAAATCTGCATACCACCACGCAACATTATTTGGATTCAATTACTGTATCCTTGTTTTTACAAGTAAATATATATAATTGTATACATGTTTAACGTGTTAATCCTAAATCAGACGGACGGATGGACGCCCCCAACTTACAATTCAGTGATTTTACCGGTAGCCAAAATCATCCAAAGCACCTATACACATATAAGCATCAAGACCTTTCATTTGAGCCTATAACCAAGTCGTTATGACATTCCGTTCAAAGGCTGTAGCCCGTACAAGCTCACACTTCGAAAAACCACTGTTTTACGACATTTTGCAGACAGACCATGCCTGGGATGTCTTAGGTTACAAATAATAAACAGAAAGACCGAAACATCGCCAATCAAGCGTGATAAGATCCATTCGTGAGTTCAATATGGATCCAGAATCATCTGCGTCATAATTGTTATCTTAATCTATCTGACCAGAACATGCTTAGGAATTTAAAACCCGCTACATGTCCGATGAAATATCGAGATGATGTTCTGCGCTCAACGGATCTATAATCTCATACCGCACCATTACGAAACTGGGCCTCGGCGACAAACAAGCCCAGATTTTCAACGCCGATGTGGCCGATATTTGGAAGAAAGAAAAAAATACTGAGATGGTTATTTGGATAGTCGGCCGACCGAGTAACAAGAGAAGTGTTTCATTGTAGATTTGAAATTTTAAAATGTTATATATAACATTGTTCGGCAGTAAAGCCTCTCATCATCAAAATAATGAACAAATAGTAAATAAATACACGTTTTAGTCGAACTAAATGATAATATATTATCAAATATCTGAATTGCTTATATAAATGTTTTTCTTTTATTCAGATGGCTTCCCTTAACCACATCAGCGTATGTTACCGTCGTTTTTGGTGTTCGAGCGTAACATAAAAGGCCTCAACTGCCAGGAAGTTATTCCAGATTACTTTTTAATGATATAACATAATCTAATGATTTTATGTTACGATGGTTGACTTGCTCTACGACATTACGACACTACCGTCCACGGATGCTTGAAAAGGCGAATACAAAACGACCAAAGAGGAATCCTAGGGTCATTGGACTCAAGTTTGGACCGTATCTGGTTAATGCCTATAACATTTCTGCACTAAGAGGACAAGCATTTGTCAACGACAACCTAAGATCAACATTTTCACACCATTTTAAAATGGTGAGATCGGACCGGATTATTCGTCGAAGAACTGTCTGCCGAAAGAGAAACAGAAGGTTTTCCGCGATCACATTATCATGGCTGACGGATGTGGCTGCCCTTAATTATACATTCTCGCGACGCTTTTAAAGATACATTTCGAATCCTCAAACAACATAAAACACCGATTCACTCCCATACATTTTCATTGTTTTACCGGTACCCTTGATAAATTAAAATTGATAACCAAATTGACCTCGTTCCCATGCGCTTTTATTTTGGGATTACCGCCAAATACAGGTGAAAATTCAAGTCGCCCCTCCTAAAAATAGTGCTGCGTTAATCCCGGTTACTCCTTTAGACGGACAGCCCCCATCTCAAGCCACCTAGCGTCAGCCGACCCAGGGCAAGAGAGGCCTTCCGTCTGTGGTCGAAATTCAACGACAAGCGCGACAGTCACGCTTGAGAAGAGAAAGCGCCTCATTTTACCCAGAGCGGAAGCAACTTAGCCCGCGGGAACAAGACGGATAAGATTGCGGGGTTTTACTTAAGCAGGTAAATAACAGGATAAACCATTTTCACATATCACTTTAAACACTCTGGTATAACTTATCTATCAAAGTATCTGGTAAATGTCATAATTATCATTGTGTTCTTTAACTATTGTCAATTTATTTGACAAAACTAAGTTTCTTCAGTGTGCTGGTTTAAAACTAATTCTCGACATACATTTTCACGCTCGCGAATTGATCAACGGCGTGTGTCCCATCAAATCTTGAGCAGTAATCGAGATCATCTTGACGAGCTTCGAAGCGTCATTGAAGAGGAAATTAGTGCGAAATGCATTTTAGAAAATGACGAGGAGTTTTGCCAGGACTATGCATGTCACGGCTTTAACGAGCCGTATATGTAACAGGAGGCTACACTTTGAATGTGCCGGTCTTACCAAAACGCCAAATGGTTCAGTTTTTTTTTTGCGAAGGTATGAGGCTCATTTCATCCAAGATAGATGCGATCGAGAAAAATAAAGGGGACAGTATCCTAGATAAAAAAGATACGCTCGAAGCCATAAAAAAGCGTGGGCCAAGCAAACGTAGAATGCTTACTGAACTTGTTTGATACCATAGATGAGAATCCAGAAACTACCACAATCAAAAGAATTATGTTACGATCCTTATGCTCAAAAGGATACCAGTGAATGTTTTTGCCCATATCAAAAAAAAGGAGGAAAGTGTGTAAGCTCATAAAAACTCCTATTTATGTCGATTGTGAAATCTATTTAAAAGTAATATATGCGTTTTCACATCATATCAAATCATTCAAATTATTTCTTATAATCAATTGAACATAATCTTATTGCATTTTATATCAATGTCGACCCTAAATAACTTTTAATCATTTACTTCTGAATATCATTTTTTATATTTCAACTTGATAAAAATATAAGAATTACGACTTTTGTTTGTAAATATCGTTACAATTTATTGACAAAGCAAAAACGTGACTACTCATGTAATCTAATGCACTACTTAATTTGCGAATTGTCTAGGGCAAGATTTAGTGACGTCTGGCAACTGGACCCCGCAAAAACCATCACTATTTATGTGATGTAATACAATACTTAATTAGCGAATTGTAAAGGCAAGATTTAGTACGGTACACTTTTATCGAATTTTCTAATTATTATTATAATATCATTATAATACAATTATATGAACACTTCTTATACCGTACACAAGGATTTGGCATGTCCTAATGACGGTTTGCTACGAGGCCGGATACTCTGTACACAAGTTCCACCGACAAATGGGTGCCTTCTCAAAGATGCTTAACAATAGGTCATAAATTATCGATATGGCATCGCTTGGACTCTATTGCTATTTATAAATGGAGTTAAGAGAATGAATACTTTGAAAGATGTTTTAAAAATTTTAATTATTTTCAAAGGCACTTCAAAGCAGCTTATTTCAATACTCACGACTTAAGGACATCAAAAGCGTGTGAGTGGTTAAAAAAACTCTCAAACAAATTCATAAGAAAGTGAATGCAGTTCCTCAAATAAATCATACATCATGAAACCTACCTCTGATTTTGTTACACGGTACCGTTGTGATACTAGTGCGCATGCGCTACATCTGCGCAAAATACTCCAGGACTTTTAACTACCCAAAGGCGTCTGTGACTACTGTGCTGTTCTAATACTGAAGGCTGCAAGGTAAATTAATTAAGAATAATGACAACTGTACTGTAATTCCTGTGATAGATCTAGTGAATCTAATGCCGGAGCCCCGAAACCAACACGACAATTCGTACAACAAGGCATGGCACCTGAGCGCCATAACATCATCACACCAAGAAATAACCCCAACAGAGAGACAAATTGTTTTGGTGTGTCACGCAAAACCATCAGGGATTCCATTCCAAACACATTCGACTGCTCCACAGAGGACCCATATGCCAGCTCCCGTTGACGACATGAAAGCAAGCTCATGCGGGCTTCAAACCTACACAAAAGATGTCCCTGAGTTTTTGCCTGAATCCGACAGAACACCCTGGCCCTGATCGAAAAATGCAGCATCTACAAGACTGAACTGACGGGCCGAAAATTAAGCGATGTGTCATTCCGGACCGCATATCCAACGAACTGAATTTTCAGTATACAGCTGTGCAGTGTGAAAACCGATGGAAATATCTTGTAAAAAAAGTATAAAGAATATCTAGCTAACCGTAAACAGTCAGGGAGGAGAAGATGTATATGGATTGGAGGAATTAGATGGCGAAATCTCCATCTATGACAAACGACAGCTTGGAAAACCAAAGGTGAAAATAAAAAATTTCAATGCCAAGTAGTGGATCTAGAAGACAAGATGGATATCTACTTCTACAATGGTGATCAAAGAAAAACGGGCAAGCCTCAAGTGAAAATAAAACAAATATGTGGACCAAGCATGGTCAAACCCAAAGTGAAAATGATGCGTAAGAACGAATGAAGGGACAAATATTTATAGCTGTAATATAATGATATTTTAAAGGGATTTTAAACACACATCATCATATCGACACTTGAGATGAGCCTCCTGTTCCACAAAGATTTCGTAATTTACCAAAAATACATATCGACGAACTTTGGAAACAAATTGAAGAGGGTATCACCAGGCTGAGTTAAATCAGACATCAAAACCAAAAACTTCTTTTGAATCAGCCATCGTCACGAGGAGTATAATCTTATGTCTTTTGTTGTCACTGAGGGTCCAGGACCTTTCAAAACGTATGGACAAAATTATGAAAGGCCTTGAGTATAAAATTGCCCTAGACTATTTAAATGATATCATTGCGTTTGGAGAAACCATTGAGGAGTTTTTAGAAAGGCTAGCCATTGTTTTCGCATGTGTAAGAGACGCGGGACTTAAATCTAAGCCTATAAAGTACTACCAGTTCAAGCGTAAAATCCTCTAGGGCATGTAGTATTTTATATATGTGTAGCGTGTGATCCTGCTATAATTGAGCCGTTGCTAAATGGAGTTCTCCCAAAACTGCATAAAGTATAATTAAAGTTGGGCATATGCCCACACTCTTTTATTATATATAATACTCAATGCTGTTTACAGATGCATTCATAATTTTTGTTGCATGGGGTATAAGTCTTCCTGTTGTGGTTTTTTGGTATTGATTTCTTACTTCCAACAGCTGTGATAATATCCATTTCCTCTTGTCAACTCCCTGAGACGGCGCGAAACACTTAATTACTTACTGGCCACCAACCAATACATATCTACCTCGGATAACGGCCTGGGCTAGGATTACATTGGAACTAAACCAAAACCTTAAGAGGTTACGAATTTGGAAAGACGAAATCGAGATTAAGAAGCTGAAATCAATCGACTACATCTACCAAATGTCCGCAGATTAGATAGAAGAGAGGATCGACAAAGTCTGAGAAGTCTGAACCGGGTGATTGACAGTGTTTACGCAGACGAAGTGCTCCGATTAGATCAAAAGAAACCTGAACCATATCATTGTTCAAGTATGAACCATTTTCAGGGCCAACTTATTTTTCAGAGCGTGCACAGCTAAACAGCGGCCATACTGGCAGCCTTGGTATTAGGTGATACATCAAAACATGGTTGTTTGTCCATGTCTTATCAGAATTTGGTACGGCGATGGCATTCTATTAAGAGTCGACCAGATCTTGTTTTGGCGACCTCCAATATATATCCCGGTTGGACATCCAGTCCCTTCGGGGTGCCATTAAATATGTGTAACTAGCTCTATTACACGGCATGCTGTTCGTTGCTTTGCTGAGATAGATTTTCTTGGCTATTGTCACTTTTATATATAGAAGATATTTCGCCTGGTTCAATATCATTCAAGGTCGTTCGCATGTTCGTGGTCGTTGTGCGCTATGTTAAGCCACACTTAAAGTTCTTGTGGTCGACGGTGCTCCCGCGGCCAAACGAAAGTGTCCCCGTTTTCGGCGAGAGGACGGACTTTAACACGGGATAGCGCCACAGTCTGTTGAGAACTTCAGCGTTTAGGAGACCGTGGCTGACATCCTACCCCTTATCGACGACCCGAATTGCTGGAGGGATCATCTTCATATGTCAAGGAAAGGCGCGCGGGTATTAACCTGATCTTTCATGAAGGGCCTGCGTGCGGTTACCGTGGATGGTACGGGCTGGGAACATCTCCGTTTTCATTCAGATGAGGAGGAATCCCAATCTGACGCCGAGACGGAGAAGAGGGCGGTAGTTTTTCACCCACATCCTGTAACTCCGCCTGTCCCGGTAGTTCCTCCTAAGAAGGCCAACGCAGCGCGTTCTCCTACAAGGGCCGCTGTGTGTACAATCGATGGTTGCACGACAGATTTAACTGGGAGGACCCTACAATATCATTTTGTCTCCCACCATCTCCCAAGCTGTATCACATACGGTCGAGCCGGAAGCCATGAACAATCGGGGCAAGCTCTTCACCCGCATCATGGACAAGCTTGGTCTCGATAACATCCATGAGCTCCTCGATTTCGTGCAAAGGAAAGGCTGGTTCCCCTTTAATCGTAATGAGGACGTGGAGCTGACGGGCCGTCATCAGCGGTTAATCACGGCATTCTACCGGTACCTAGGACTGCACGGCTCGCCCTCCTTCCACGAGACCCAACTTGAGTCCCCCGCCGTATTGATAAGCTGGAGGATCTTGCTCTGTCTCTTCTCCTTCAGGTTAATCCGGGATAAACTGAAGGGATAAACTGAAGGTCCTCTTCAATTTTAAGCGAGCGGGCGCCACGACCAATAACTACTTGATCGACCGAAAGAGGGTCCGGAAGGAGAACCAATAGAGCTGTATGCCATCACCCTTGTAAATAGTGTACATAGTTTAACTTTTAGCTGTCGGCATCTGTTTGGCTTTTTTAAGCGTATCAGAAGCCAATTATCAGATCACAGTTCGGACGAATATGTAAACAGCAAGAAAAAAAGTTGGTAGGGGAATGTGTCGTAAATGTACTTTTATTTATGTGCAACCAACAACATTTATTTATCAGGCACAAATCAACGATGGGAATCGGTTAATGAAAATGACTTGTAATGCCATTGCATGTCTGATTTTAGAGGCCGATGAATAATGATCAAAACATATATTAATATTGTAATTTGTATTCAAATGTGTATCATTGTAATTTATATAATTATCTCAACTTCTTTATAAAGGTCTCGGAGAGATATTCAGTTTGGTCGCTTACATCAACAACGGATTAGCCGCCATATCTAATGTGTATTTTCGCTGTGAATGATCGATCATAGAACCCAAAGGCCTGAAATGTAGGCAAAAAGAATCATAATTTTTTTGAAGATCAAAATTGGACGGGGGTGTCCGCCCAATATGAGGGAATTGAACGAGTTTCTAAAATTTCAGCCTTTCAAAAAAGGGCTAGAGTAGATCCCCATCCAAATCAGTTCGTGGGGCACATTTTTTAAAGATGCCATTGGGTTTCCTCATAAATTGGAAAAAGACCTCTCTAGTCCCCACTAAAATCATAGAATAGTTGGGGATCAAGGTAAATTCAATAGCAAGGTCATATCCCTTCCTAAGTCAAGAAGGTAATAGCGAGTTATCGAGTAATGTTACACAAAAACAACTCTCCGTAAGGGGGTCGACCAAACTTTTAGGCCCTTTGACATCCACAATGTTAGCAGTAGTCCCAGTTCTGTTACATTTCCGGTTCCTTCAAATGAATGCAAACAAAGCGCTAGTAGTGGGGAAATCGTACGAAGCTAATTTGACAAAGTGGATACAATAAAAAACAACAATGAAAATCATCAGATCATGCACATGCAGGCAGTTTTTTTTGTGCTCAAGCAAAGATTGTGAAAAAAAAAAGTTAAAAAGCAATACTGCATATAGCCAGACAAATACCCGAACAAAGTAATGAAGATTCCAAAACATTTATAGCTCAAATCTTCGAGACTAAATTTGGAATTACATGGTGCCTTTAACCAGATAGAGAAGGACCATAGAAGGGCCCTTACCGTAAAACCCAGCCGCTCTTTTGTGTGGTTTAAATCCTACAACGCTAAGGAGGAAACCTACCACCATCGTAGGTTACTGGCTGGTACCGGGTTTAAAGAGGATTAACTGTAGTTGGAAATAAGTGTTAAATACATTTTAGTTTTAAAGTCAAATGAATCATCTATTTTCCTGATAACGATTTTCCCTAAGTGGTGTCTGTCAATCATCACTAAATTTCAATTAGTCTTTTTGATTGTACAAGCACGTTGAGCAAGTCAGCAGAGAAGTCGAAATAGTTTTTCTAACGATAACGTTGTCAGCCTTCGTATGGCGAAAACTGATGCAAGAGGCTTGTTTGAATATTTTAAATTATGGAACATTATTCTTCCACAGCAGTGTCTGCGAATCATCACTTAATTTCAATTAGCCATTTTGTTGGTACTAGCAGGGATGTCAAACGTTAAAAATTCCGAAATTTTTCCTTCCGGTTACGTTTACAGTCTTCGCCATCGAAGATTGATGAAAGAGGTTTGTTTGAATATGTTTATATATATATATGACCTTATTATCTAAGTGTCATTTTTTTTTAAATATCGCGCACCCCCCTATCGGCAGTGGTAATTCCATAAACTCATAACGCTAATATTAATGCATAACAGTGAAATCTTGAGATTTAATGAAAGGGAGATTGAAAAGCCTGAAAAATTACATCTGAGATTCATAAAGTTCATTCTGAAACTTAATGCGAGCACGCCGTTAGTATTACCAATGTTATATGGTGAGACAGCGGAAGTGCCTCTTAGAATTACAGTCATAACGAGAAGTTTTGCTATAGGTATAAAATAAAGCTTTCGGAGGTCACATCGTTGGCTAAATCAATGTTGGGAGTCTTTAATTTCTAGAAGAGTGGGTACTAATAGTCGATGGTCTCAGATCTTGCTCGCACAAAACGAATCAGGTGAAGATAAGTGAGTTAAATACGAACACATAAATATTTCGAAAACATGTTAAAATTTTGAGTGGCCATCCACTTTATCGCGCTTAAAAGTCGAAGACAGGTTTTTTGAAGAAAGAAGAAGTGAAAAGTGGTATTTTCAAACGCACTTCTTTCTTTTTTCCTGAAATGCTGATATATTTTATAATATTTTTGGTCAAGATTAGTATTGTTCAAAGAATCAAGATCAAAGAGTCTTATATCCTTGGAATCCAAACAAATCTTACAAATTTACGGCTACTAATAATAATAATTTTGTAGAAGTATTGTACTAATAATCCTGGTTAGGGCTTAGTTTGATACCAACGAACGATTAAATTGAAACCCAATCGAGCATAAGATAGCAATTAAAGTATGTTCATTGAAACCAACAGATTACCAAGACATCGCACCATAATCTACCTTAACTTTCGCGGCCTAATCAGTCAAACT